>PVIJ01010941.1:0-57446 GCA_004024925.1 Scalopus aquaticus | reverse complement strand
TGAGCTGTGGAGCTGTCGGCAGCGGTGACGCGAGTTCGACGCCCGGCCGGGGAGAATCCCACATGGTGTGGCAGACCTCTCCTGCCTCGCCCGCTGCTCCCCTCAGCAGTGTATTTCTGATCTGCCTGTTCTGCTCCCCGCTCTGGCTCTGGTGAACCCTCTCGCCGCCCCATGCCTCTGGCCTGTACCCCAGCTTGTATGTATAAAAAAAAAAAAAAAAAAAAAAAAAACAACTGAGGCCACAAAGAGATTATACAAATTGCCTAAAATCACTAGGTTATTAAATGTGAAACCAGGACTAAAATCCATTTCTGACTCCAGTGTTTCATCTTGCAAATATTCAATAGCCTCTACATTTAACTCCAAATTCCAAATTCAATCATGTATCAGATATGTGCTTTGGGGCTAAATCACTCTTCTAATAAAATTACTTAAAGAATTAAATAAGAATTAAAGCAGACTGCTAACTACAAAGCAGTATACACAAATAAGATATTTTTAGAAGAGTGAATCTATGAAAAATGGATAGCAATTACATTCACAATGACATATACTATGATTTGTCACTGAAACAAACACTACAGAAAAAGATTATCTTGATTTAGGCTTCAGTTATTTTACCATTCCCTTTAAAAGTAATTAACCAAAATATAACGCTCAGTAGAAACCAAACAAACGGTTAGGAAAAAGACAAAACTTTCAAGCTAATCATAGATCTGAGGTATGCAGCAGAAGATGAGGAGAAAGGGGTTAAACAGGAGGGAAGAGCACATGGGACTATGGAAGTGGATTACAGGGGCTGTGGTGGGGGGAGAACTACAGGAACCACACCTAAGGGGAGAAATGAAATACTGCACAAAAGTTAACAATGATATAAGAAAACAAATTAATTAAAATTAAAAAAAAAATTGTTAGGGATAAACTGGAAGCAGAAATAAACTTTTTCAAAAAGGAGAACAAAAATAATGTTCACTAGTTGAGACTTAATAATGTATCATAAAAAGCTTTAAAATAAATGCGAATATGTACTATGTGCCCCAGCCATCCTGCTGAGGTGAACGCTTACTTCTGAGCAGTTCCACTAGTCAACACTTCTGAAAGAACACTGCAAATACAAAGTTCTAGTAGTTCCCTTGTGTCAACAGTTGTTTTTTCCTTCTGTTTGCTCTCAGACTCCAACATGGGTAATTAAGCTTGTCTCTTGAATGGTCTTCATCCAACCAAGACTTATTAAATACCTACTACGTGCCAGACACTGTTTTAGGAGCTCAGTATATAGAACTGAACAGAAGTCTCTACTTAGAGAAAATGCTATAATTTAACAGGTGAAACAGAAACATAAATAAGACATCAGGAGAAATGTTTACTTTCAAAGCTACCCTCCCAATGCTCACCTCCCAACATGTCTATACCAGTTCAGTGAATTTACATTCCCATTAACAAAACCCTGATATTTCTTATTTATAAAGTCTAACTCCTAATATACATATAAAGTCTTCTGCAAACTGTTCTCAACATGATGTTTTTTTATTCATAGACATAATCATTTGGTTCCAACAAGACTGTTACCTTGAAAAATTCCTGCCTTTGTACAAGTTGAATTGCCATTAGATTTTTTCCCAAAATAAAGTGTTGTAGGAAGGGTACTAGGGTGATTTTCTCTTACTCTGAACCATCTTCTACCCTTCCCTGAAATGGCCTGAACTCATTTTTTTCTTAACCCATCTCAAGTCCTACTCCATTTACCTTATCCCTGCTACTTTCCCCTCTTCCTCTTCCTTAAGTACATAAAATGTCACATCTCTAAATATTTTAAATTCCATGAATTTGGCCATTTGTCACAAATTTCCTGCAACCTTTCCATGCATGCAAGGTTTCATAGTTTTTTTAATATGTACTCCTTGAAGGCAGGAGAAGAGATATTTCATTATATTAATAAACTATTTCCCTTTATTTGAATGGGTCATGATAAAGACTGATATACAAAGAATAAAATAAATCTGCCTGAGGAAATCTGGCTAGCATTAGCAGGAGCTCAGCTATAGCACAAAGTATAAAGTACCCTTAATCAAAAACCTCTAATATCATTTGAAATAGATTTCTCTTAACATATCAGAAGTGATCTTAAAATGTGTCTGTAGGGGCCTCCCTAATGGCTCAGGGGTTAAAGTCTCAGCACTATTAAGCTAGCATGAGTTAGATCCCCTGCCAGAGAGCTAATCCACATGATACAGACGTCTCCTGTCTCCCCTGAGCAGCAGCATATTTTAGTTCACTTGTCTGTTCTGTTCTCCACTGTCTCGGGTGAATCCTCTCATCCCCAGCACCTCTGACCTACACCCCAGTTCTTGTACATATATATATATAAAAAAATCTTAAAGTGTCTGTAAAGTTTTTTCCTACTGGCTTCCATTATAATTTCATATTTTATCTTCTCTCCATTTCATAAACACAATACAGATATTATAAAATTTTAAACTATAATAGTCTCATTAGAAGCTGTATCAGTGTTATATATGTATGCATGCACACACATATTGCTAAGAGAAGAATGTGTTAAATGGCAACGAATATGCATTTACACAGTAGGTATTCAGTGGCTTGAAATTTAAAATATTTGCACCCTGAACAGCAAATGGTTCCATTCTTTTGATGAAAAAGCGGTGATAAAGATTAAATCCACGAACACTGCATTTTAAAACTGCTTTTTAACACTGTATACAACAGATAAGTAGCAACTTGATTTTTAGGAAATCAAGTGGCTAATTTTTTATGTCTGTTAGCATTACAGCAGTATTTTGCCACCGTATAATTAAGTTCATCTCCTTGTAGATTGAAAAAGTATTGCTTCCCCTGTACCATAATTTTAAAGTCTGGTCTTCCAGTTTGCAATTTGGCCCTCTTTTGCAACTATAGTAAGAAATAATGCAGTGAATGAATTATGCACGGTGATGCAGCTATAATCTTATCTCCCTAGCTACAACATTTTTTGGTTGTTGTCTAATTTCAGTCAAAATGGCCTCTCCAGCAGTGGTTTTCATTGTCCACAAAAAATATTAGTCATCTACTGTTGATGATAATTTACCTGTGGGTAACTCTTATCTTTAGTTGCTCATTTCACTATTTAAATACAATTATACAAGTTCTCTGAGCTGTTATGTTAGAAACAGCTGAACTTTCTGTCTTCCAGATTGGGTAATTTGCTCTGCTTCTAATTTATTTAAACCATCAGCAATGTTTTTATGCTGCAGTATTAAGGTAACGAAGTAATGTGTTTTGGGTGACTGTCATATTGTTTTTTGCTAATTTTTCCATAGTAGAAAAAAAAGTGTTTCTTCATGGTATATCTTTCCCTTTTAACAAAAACCTTTAAGAGAGGAGTCTAAACATTTATGTTTACATGTAGTAAAATTCTGTCATACTGAGCAAACATCTCTAAGAAAAATCTGTAGTGATCAGTCCTCACATTCTGAATGTTAGATATCCTGCTAATTGGAATTGTTTCAGCATATCATCAGCTAAACTCTCAAGGTACAACAATTGGTAAGGTTTCTTACCAAAAGTAGAAACATATTGCTATTTCAAAAACCTCCCTTGATGATTTCATTTTACTGGAATCAATTTCTTATCAGATCTGGTTAAATCATTTTAAATTCATGATGTAGTTGATAGAGTTCTTAGAAGAGTAGTTCTTAGAAGACTCCTAGAAGAGTCTTCTTAGAAGACTCCTTAGAGAGGAGTCTCTTTTCCTAGTTGTTTTATACTTACATTATTGTCATCTGCAATCTGCAGCTTTGTGGTCTGTTTACTAAAGGTTAATTTGGTTTGAACTGGTAATACAATCAATTAACCCATGGAACTGAGTATTTGTAAATTGCAATCTGAGACATTATGCTGTAAGCAAAGAACCAGTGAAGGTAGTTTTTCAAGTCTAGCTTCCTATCCTTTTCTTCTCTGGATCCCCTGTCTAGTATTTTACTACCCTGTAACATCCCAAGTGAAGATGCCAATGATTAGCCATATATAAAGTATGAGTAAAGCTTACTCTTCTTCAAATAAAAAACTAAGTACAGGTAGAAAGCCTAATATTTTCTTCCTTCATCCCAATGGATCTTCCATTGTATTTCACTTTGGAGATGATGGTCTTAAAAGCAAATGCTGAAGTAGTCCTAGGACTATGAGAATTTATTTTTAAGTTTACATGACTGAAAATATCAATATATTGTAAGTAATAAACAAAAATTACTTCCATAATTAAACTTATCCTTCACTTTAAACTTCTTAATAAGAATGGATATTTCTAGTACTAGACACCCCCAAATAAGTGACATCACTTAGAATGACAAAAGGTACATGATGGCAGCAAAAGTAGATCTATTTAAAGAGATCTATTAAAAGTAGATCTATTTAAAGATCTGGCAATTTTAAAGAACTACAAAGCATAAATAAAGACATAGCAGTGCCCTATTCACGCTGAAAAGATCAACTTTGGGAGTATAATCTAATGCTTGTACAGCATCCAATTCTAAGGATACTACATAATTTTTAAGTTAAGTGATTATTTTGCAATTAGCTAATATTTACACACAAGGTAGGTTCTGAATGTAATTCTTGTTCAACTTGTTAACTTTTTAATTAATTTTCTATTCTGAAAGTACTGATCCTTAAAAATTTGGTTAACTGCCTGCCATCTTTAACGTACATAGCTCTACAATCATCTGAAAACTTTGCTGGCAATATCAGGAGTGGCAAACGAAAGAGAGGAAAGTATTTTCTAAATGTTAGATGCTTTTGTCTGCAGGCTAGAGGCTGGGTATAAGGTTTTCACTACTTCGTGGCAAAAATATTCGTTTTCTGAGATTTTTGTGTCTTTTTACTTGCACTGTGTCAAAATTCCTGTTTTTTGGTAATAATAAAGGTTGTTTTTTAAAGGTACTTGGAAAAAAGTCTGAAACCCACTCTTTATAATTCATTTTATCTACTTTTTGCTTCAACAAATATGGCAACTTCCTACTTTATACTGCTTCATAATTTGGTACTACTTATTTTTCTTGTTTCAAACATGAAGATGAATTGCACATAGTTAAGTTGGAAAGTATGGGTGGTCCAAGGGGCACACTAATTACCTTTCCCTATTTTGTCTATACCAACAGTTCTTAATCTTAGCAATGTGGTGACACAGTATCAGGATGAGATTAATATGCAAAATATCACAAACCTTTTTAAAAATAGAGAGGTGTCCAAGTGATTGTTCATCTTTGTGGCAGGGAGAGGGTGTTGTAATTGAAACTATAGCAAGGTTATTTCACTCAGTAGTACTCTGATACATTTTCTGAAGGGAAGCAAGGTAAGAGTTGCAGGTTTTGGGTGCCCACAATCTGCACTTTCTTTCTCCTCACCCTGTTTAGTTATGTTATACCTCATGTATTATTTTACACACACACACACACACACACACACACACACACACACACACACACACACACACTATATTATTCCACATATCACCACCTGACATCAGATAATGTATCTGTTTATTTTTAGTTGTTTCTCTCTGAACTTTATGAGAATAGTGACTCATATCATTTTACCCTGTTTTATCAATCATTATATCCCTAGTGCCTAAAACAGCACCTTGCACATAGAAGGTATTCAATTAATATTTGGTTAATCAATGAAAGAACCTAAATCTAGACACATTACAGACAGCCCTGTCTTCCCAACCCTCAATGTCCCTCCCAAATACAACCTGTGAGATACTCTATTTGTATACTTGATCCATTATCCAATCCAACACACTAAATTATTTTTTAAAAGATTTATTTATTTATTTATGCATACAAGAGCTGGGGTGCAGGCCAGAGGATGGAGGGGTGAGAGGATTCACCAGAGACAGAGTGGGGAGCAGAACAGGCAGATCAACTGAAATACACTGCTGAGGTGAGCAGAGGGCGAGACAGGAGAGGTCTGTTGCGCCATGTGGGAAGCTCCCTGGCTGGGGATGGAACTCGTGCTACAATGCTCTGGATAGCTTCACCGTGCTGAGCTTAACCCGTTGCGCCACCAGGGAGGCCCCACACTAAATTATTTAAATATGTTTGGTGTGAGTTCCTAAGTTATGGGACACTGCACAAACAATATGGCTATCAACTCACAATCTTAAAAAATTTACAAAAAGTCTTTCTTCAGAATGCTTTTTATTTAGACCTGAACTCTTTAGCAGATATTAGTCTCACATTTCTAATACACTAATAAATTAACTCCACTTTGAGATCAAATTCTCACCTCAATCTCAGCATATTTAAAGCCAAATCTACCATGTTCTGACCCCCTGTGGCCACTTCCTACCTGATACAACCACAGTTTTGGTGGAAAAATGGTGGGCTAGACAGAAATCCTAGTTCTAGTCTCAGTTATGCTATATGTTAGACAAAAAGGTCTAGGGGCACAACAGAAGATTCTCTGATAAGATATTCTCCCTCTTTTATAGAAAACTATTTTGTTTACCTTAAAGCAGACCTTGAGAACTAAAAGCTGTTAAGGGGGAACCAAAGAAATCATGAAGCTATAGATTCTGTGACACTAGGGAACCTGAAAGGTGTGGTGTTCAAGACCCATAGAACAAGACCATATCAAAGCATTCTAGATGTGAAATATTTTAATGAAACCAAAAGACTACATGAGAAGTTTATAACAAAGGTTCAGCAAAAAAAGGGGTCCAAGAGAAAATACTTTTGGCTTTGCACACTATAAGACCTATGCTGCAACCACTTAAATTTGCTTTTGAGCAAAAAGCAAATACAGACAGAAAATGAATAAACGTGACTGTTCCAATGAGACTTTCAAAAATAGAGCTAGATTTATCCAATAGGTCATTGTTTGCCAATTCCTGATTTTAAACTACAGTTTTTAAGACACACTAAAAAGGTAAAATGTAAGAATATATAAGCTTTCTGGAATGCAGGTATTATCTGTTATGCTAAGAACTGCTGTAGCTTATGCTTGTTTAAAATCTAAGCTATCTTGGAATAATTTTGCCGCTGACTTTGAAACCTAGAGCAGTGGTTCTCAAACTTCTTGGTCATAGCATACTCTTAAAATGTAGTGAGGATTCCAAAAAGTCTTTTTTTATGTGGGCAACAGTTACTAATATCTACTATATTATAAATGCAAACTAAGAGATGTGGATATACTGATTTATTTCAAAATAATGATAATACACTAATTACATATTAAATAATTATACTATAAAAATAACTGTTTTCCAAAACAAAAAACATTTCAGTGCAAAATGTGGCATGTTTTACTTTTTCAACTTTCTTTAATGTCTGGCTTAATAAAAGACAGCTGGATTCCTTTATTTGCTTTAACATCAATTTATTGTTATATGTAGTTTGCTTGAAACATATGAAAAGAATTTGGCTATGTATGCATAGATATATAATTGGATAAGGGAGGAGTATTTCAAAGGTTTTTTTGGATAATTATGATATTCTTTGATATTAATGGTTGCCAGGGGTGAGGGCTAAAGGGATGTGAGAAGCAAATACTAATGGGGCAGAAGATTTCTTTCTGGAAAGAAGAAAAGTTTCACACGATGCCATAAAGGCTGCAAAACCTAAAATATTTACTAAAATTAGTGTATATATACCAAAATTGTACATTTAAAATAAGGTAATTTTAGGGCATACATCAAAATAAAGCTGCTTAAGAAAGAAAAATAATGTGGTTGAAGCTTAGAGAGGCTAAGAGGCAGGAAAACAGTTGTGTGCCAAGGGCCAGGTCTTCAGGTTATATTCAAGATTGTGGATTGTTTTCTAAGAGCAATGGAAGTCATGAGGGTATTAGGTAGAGGAAGGAAAGTATATTACACCAAAATGTGTCCAGTAGAAACATCTTAAAAATTTTGTCAATATGGAAGCTGAAACAGCATTAATGAACTTTCCATATTCTTTTTTTTTTTAAAGATTTATTCATTTATACATACAAGCTGGGGTTACAGGCCAGAGGTGTGGGGCGGCGAGAGGGTTCACCAGAGACAGAGTGGGGAGCAGAACAGGTAGATCAGAAACACACTGATGAGGGGAGCAGCGGGCAAGGCAGGAGAGGTCTGCCACACCATGTGGGATTCTCCCCGACAGCTCCACAGCGCAGTGCCACCAGGGAGGCCCACTTTCCATATTCTATTACAATAAAACTTATTGGTCTATCTTGCAACTTTTGCATTACCTGATTTTGTAACAGGCAAGCATGGGTCATTTGGATATTGGTTCACTGAGTTATGCAGATGTTCCAAAATGCTGAAATATCCCATTATATCTATCACACACATACATTTTTTAAATCACATGTTAACATTATAACAGATATCAGAAATTCTTTGAGCACCAGGAACTCATCAAATTCATGGTGGTGTATTTAAATTTTTCAAATTTCTAATCTTCAATTGGCAACAAAATATTTTAATAATTTGCAACATATAATACATCAGCTGCTTCCCTTGAAATGACAATAATATTAATTATTTTGGAGAAAATGTCTGCAAATACCCAAGTTTAAACTATGGCCTGCCCATCAGTGTTCTTTCAAATAAAAATGGAGTAATATGAAGTAAGTAGCTAATCTAGTTTAAAACTCAACTGTGCATGCTTTTTCCTCAAGATAAAAACTGCTCTTCCACATGCAGCATACTTTACCCAAATTTCTCATTCCTCATAATTAAAGAGTACGTATTCAAAGGTCAAGACTTCATCAAATTATTCTTACTGCTCTGTCAAGGGCACACTAAGTGAATCAGCATTATTATTTTTGCTGTGCGTGGACTGCAGTGAAGAATACAACTGCCAGTGGTTTGGAATCACTTCTTCGATTTGTGCAGTTTTATCCACTATTGCTTATGCACAATCAGTGCAAATATTAGCACAGTGAAAAAGGCAAGTAATGTCTTAATTATTAAGGAAATAGTTTTGTCTTCTGGGATCTAAAAGCAGGGCCCCTGGACCACATTTTGAGCACTGCTGCCTCAGAGAAATTGAGGGAACATTACTTACCGGCAAAGTGATCTCGGGCAATTCACTAAGTTCTTTTTAATGAGTTTTATTTAAAAAAAAAAAAAAAAAGCCAGAACTGTTCATCAGGATTAAGAAAAGATTTTGTAGACTGTGCAGCATCAGTTTATTAATACTTATAATGAGCGTTATCAATATTTCAGTAGGACATCACTGACTTTATTCTAAAGAACCTGATGGTGACCAAATTTTGTATATTTTTGCTTCTGTTGTTTTTCTTACTAACACTCTTTATACTTCTATTTTAATTCAGACCCCTGCCATCATAGATGCAAGACAGATCCTTTACTGATAAATGTAACTACCAAATGAACATAACTAAGTATTTATCATACTTCCCCAGCCTACCCTACCCATCAAACTTGTGTAGGCTTTCTCTTGAGTATGTCTGAATACACTCTTTCATTTCAGCTATTCAGCTGAGCATGTCTGATTTTGTTCATTTGTTTCTCTCCTTGCAAAAATTGAACTCTCCACTTGTACATAGTGAAATACCATACTCATTCTTAGGAGTCCAATTAAATCAGTCTTTTCTTGGTACCCAAACAGTGTAAATCTCCTCTGAATATCTGGTACTTGATGCTTATATTACCAGGTAATTTTTCTTGGGCTTGCCTTTCCTCAACTAACTGTAATCTTTCTGAGGGTAAGTACATCTTACATTTCTCTTCATTCCCTTCAGCATGTAGTACAACACAATGCATTCAATCTGGCTCATGGTCCAATATATACTCCACTAAGCCCAGTTCAATGAAGCTTTGACCTTTATATTCAAATAAAGACTCAGAAAACTATGTAGTTTAACCTGATTAGCCAAGATCTAGAAGAGTTATCACATACAATTTTTAGAAAAATTTCATATTATAAGGTCTACTCAACTAACAAGGCAAAGTATTCAGTACCACAGCTTAGAATGCAATTACTTGCAAATCATACTTCTCAGTGGACCCAAGATATGGCTCTGAGATGAAAACAAATATAATAAGGTACATAAGCAGATCCAAGATGTATTTGTTTACAAAGAAAAATAGTGTATTTCAAAGAAATAGCACATATTTAAGACACAAAAAACCACACTTAGTGTAATATCACCATTTGCTTGAACTGAACCAAGTCAGAAAGCATAACTTTAAAATGCAGGATCGCAAAAAGTCAAATCAAATAGACAACAAACCCAAGGTAGAAGCTTTATACTGAAAAAGCAATAGCAATTGAAAGGAGTCAATACTGTCAACTGATTAAAAAGTGCCTGGGTTTTGACAAGAGAATAAGTTAGGTTCAAATCCTACTTCAGAAACTGTATGAAATTAATGAAACCACAAAAGCCCTCTATATAATGGGGCTATTGTTACTTGTCTGACCAAAGTTTTTGAGAGGAACAGAACACTACCGAACACAGATTTTGAAGTCAGATCGGTCTGGATTAGAATTGACTATACTTCTAATAGATTAGTTAATTTAAGCCTCTGGTTTCTTTCTTCTAAGATAGGTGTAATACCACCTCCTTAGAGTTCTTACAAGAATAAAATAATCATATTATAAATAATATCAACTACTATAGTTATTGTCTAACATAAGAAATTTCAGAATGATTATAAACTTTAAACAATGGTTTTCACATCCTGATACACCCAATCTAATTTATCTATACATTCAATTATCAGAGAGTTCATTAACTGTTGCAACTACAAATTTTTCAGGCTATTTCAAGGTATGGAAACAGGAATATGCATAAAATGCTCAACAGTAGAAAGTCAAGAAACAAGAAAATACTAGATGGGAGAAGTATAAATCTGTATGAGTCATATAAATTATTCATGCTATAAATTCAAAATCCCTAATTAGCTGCATATAACATAAGTCATTTACTATTTATCTTTCTTCAAAGGCAAAGTCGGTCATACATTTAATTCTTTCTCACAACTATCCTTCATTTTAGCCTCCCACCTGTAGCTTTCTTGACCATACACAAATGTAACTGAATTACAGGCGGAAAACAGATCTCACCAACTTTTCAAAGATATTTTTAAATTACAAGCATCAAGAAATGGCAGCAAACACTATTTTATGAGGATGGAGCAGCAGCACCCTAGTTCCTAGAATATACTTACCAATCTGTGGTGGTTTTTGCTTTTCCTGAAAAGGAGTTATGCATAGAGTTTTTTAAAAAAAAATGGAGGGGAATATTTAATGTACCAAAAGAAAGAACCACTATCAACAGTTTCTTATACATTTTGCCTACCTCCAAATGAAATGAAATCAAAATGGGTCAATTCTAACAGTGGCAACTGGAAAAAAAAATGAATAAATTCCCCAAATATACCATTTATAAGGTGTGATGATTGTCTTATTTGAAATAACAGCGGACATACAGGCCTCTTAACACTGACCTGAGTATAGAACATATTCTTTTGTTAAGCAAAGTCAAATTGTCTACTAAGTAGGCCATTATATTTCTATCACAACAGAAGTCTACTTCAACACATAATATAGGACAGTTTTGCTAAGCTTTTTGTGCCAGGAAGTGCACTATTATATTAACAAAGGGAGCACAATTTTGTTTTCAAATAAAAGGTATATTATATATTAGAAATCTCACTCATATGAAAAAATGTTCAAGTCATGAATAAACTGGTTTTGGCATAATGAATATTTAATAATGTCAGAGCGATGTTTAAAATACTTGGTGAAACAGTCTCCTCAATACAAACAAACAACAACAAAAAAACTTTCACTATTCATCCATCTAGTACAATAAATTCAGATTTTTTGTTTTTCTTAAATGGGGGGGGTTTAACTTAAAATTTTATCATTTCAATATGTTACTCTCTTTACTATGAACCTTGCTATATTTCATATACTTCCAAGCTTACCTTTTCATTTTTCTTGTCTGTCTCTACTGGCTGCTTTGCTGTTACACTTCGAGGAGTTCGGACAACTTCCTCCTCAGCTACTTCAATAGTCCGTCCATTTGGCTGCATAGGCAATAAAAAAATTCTGTTATCAAATTGCTTGGCAGATAAAACTAAAGATTTGTATTCAGGAAACAATATACCACCACCAGATTCTACCTTCTGACTCAAAAGGTTTTTGTACAATCAACCGATGAACTTTTGTCCCTAGGAACAGAGTTTTGTAATATAATGAGCCTATAAACAAAAGTCTATACTACAAATATCCTTGCTGATCTCACCTGGGTATCACTCCCTTCAACAAAAAATGATGGAATGGAAGCAGGAAAAAAGGAGAACTAAATTGTCTTTTACACTCTGACTATGAATTTACCGTGTAATCTCAGAATATTTCACTTATTCTCTTTGAGTCTTATTTCCACATCTATAAAATGTCTGTTCAAAAGTTGCAATCTTTGTCTGTAAAGGCCCAGATATAAGGTATTACAGGCTCTGTGGGCCTTCTAATCTCTCTACTGCAAAGACAAAATTCTTCTGTTGCAGCACAAAATCAGCTATAGATGTTAAGTAATAACTATGGCTGTATTCCAATGAAACTTTATTTATAAACACATGTGGAAGGTCAGATTTGGTCTAAGGACCATAGTTTATTGATCTCTCTACTGGATAATTTCTAGTGACCCCTGTAATTCTGTAATCTAATGACTCTATTGTTCTGGGATTAAGAAGCTTTGCCAATACACTGTGACAGCCTAAAAAGGCTACCTCAGCTTTTTTTTTTTTTTTTTAAAAGATTTATTTATTTATGCATATAAGCTGGGGTGTAGGTCAGAGGTGTGGGGTGGTTAGAGGATTCACCAGAGGCAGAGCGGGGAGCAGAACAGGCAGTTCGACTGAAGTACCCTGCTGAGGGGAGCAGCGGGTGAGGCAGGAGAGGTCTGCTGCGCCATGTGGGAATCTCCCTGGCTGGGATCAAACTCGTGCTGCAGTGGCTCTGGATAGCTTCATAGTGCTTCACTCAACCCGTTGTGTCACCAGGGAGGCCCTATCTCAGCTTTCTTAACATTCCTAAAATAAAATGATAGCACCTGGAGATGTTCATGAGAATTGTCTGTGAATCCCAACCCTGGCTGTTCATCAGAATCACTAGTTTTTGAGATTTTTTTTTTTTTTTTTTTAATAAAAACTGAGCCTCATCCCCAGAAATGTACTCAAGTCCAGGAGTTTGAAGAATGAGGTTCAAGTATCTATTCTAACCTCTTGTTTCTGGATCCTGCTACTTTTCATTTGCCCATTTCCCCTCACATTCAACACATAAATTAGTAAGTCAGTATACTGGTTACAAATTGCTTCACACAAGTTCTTACAGAGTAATTTCCACCACACTGCCTGCTCACTATAGCAGAACTATATTCAAGAAAACAATGTGGGCGTTCGAAGTCTCCATAGTGCAGCTTTACTGGCAGTTGTTAAAATGATCAGCGATATGGAGTTGGAAAGAGACCTCTAACATAATAAAACCCAATCTGTAGGCTTCCCAAAGAATTATGATAGGAAAATAAAAACAAACATTGCCTTTTTGCTGATCAAAATCCCTATTAATCCAAACTTAATCTACAAGGTCTTAAGTAACACCTGTTAGATATCTAATGCCAAAACCAGGTATCCTCATCTTGATTTGGGTTTCTTCTGTGCTATTTTGTCACTTTTATGTTTCCTCTTCTAATCTGTCTCTCTGTATGAATGTATATGTGGGTGGCAGGGGGTGGGAGGAGGGGGCAGGTGGGGAAGAAGCAATGTATAGAAAAAGGTAGCCTCAGAATGAAATTTGAATCATATCCATATCAGGAATATAAAACTTAGGTTCAATTCTACTTTGCAATATCACCATCCTATCAATGCTCTTTAGTTCATACCATCTACTCTAGCCAAACTTACTTTTTCTTATATCCTGTGGTTAATTTCACCTTTCTGTGTAAACCTTATACCAAATGAGGCATCTTGAAGCTCTAATTCCATCCTTTTCCTCATCTCTTTAACTGGCAGCAAACAAGGTTTAGGATCTGCAAACTTCATTTAACTAATCCCTTCAGGAAACCACCATAATCACTTCCATTTCACTCATGTAAATGACTACATTGAGTCATTCCAAATTATTTGCTAATTGATGAAAGATAAGAAATTAAGCAGTTAAAAAATGGTCTCTAAAATCTACTAAAAAGTTCAATGCAGTCCTTTGAGACCAACTACAACACTGTTGATAAAGCCTTCCAAATGAAAGATGAAAACCATCTTACCTTTCAAACATACACAAAGCCTGAAGCCCTTAATCAGTGACTTATAAAAGAAAACTCAGTTTCTACTTCATAGAACGAAATAACTAGCAAGCCAAAGGTGATCCCCCCTTCCATGCCCTAACCTGTGACAATCCTACTTTCTTCTTTGCAACATCAATTTATTTAAGTGGCAAGAGCTGCAGCTGTTCTTTTCCTGGCTCTGCAGATTTCCCAATTTTCCACTGTGGGCTTTATATAGCTCTTCTAACTACTGGGAATCCCATAAGTTATCAACAACTTCCCACAAATATCCAATACCATGAAACAATAAGCCCACCCCAAGAGTATAGTCAACAGAATTCTTAGGTACCTGCAAAAAATGATACAATGTTTGGTTGGTCTCTCCTAGCTATCAGCAGTACTAATTTGTCCTCTTACCCTGTCACTGGTTGATCAAGTCAGCCTTGTCCCAGAAATAAACCACATTTGATTTAGCAAATCCCTAATTGGGCACACATCAGATAGGTGTGCTCACATGAGAAGCAACTAACTGCAAAAATAGTTCAAATCCAGAGGCTGTCAAACCTGGGTTTTAAATCCAAGTATTATTTTCTCTGATCATGGAGCCTTAATACATGGCTGCTTTTGCAGACTAGCAGGTTACATGGGTCTCTCATTGTACCCCAGCTTAAAATTCTCTGGAGAACTCTGAGGTGTTCCTTCCAGGGTCAAGCAAAGTTAACATAGAACCTGTATTTTAAATTAAACCTCTCAAGGATGTCCTTCAAATTTAGGAAAAACAGTAACAGAAAAATGAGATAATTTTTATATGGTAAAACTTCTTGTAATACAGCCTTGTCTAATTATTGAACATTCTCCCAGCTCCAGCCTGAATTCCTTTTTAAAGTGCAGGTACAGGGTCTCCCCGGTGGCGCAGCGGTTAAGCGCTGCACTGTGGAGGTGTCGGCAAGCTGCGACGCGAGTTCGACGCCCGGCCTGGGAGAATCCCACAAGGCGCGGCAGACCTCTCCTGCCTTGCCCGCCGCTCCTCTCAGCAGTGTATTTCTGATCTGCCTGTTCTGCTACCCGCTCTGTCTCTGGTGAACCCTCTCGCCGCCCCATGCCTCTGGCCTGCACCCCAGCTTGTATGTATAAATAAAAAATAAATCTTTAAAAATAAATAAATAAATAAATAAATAAATAAATAAATAAATAAATAAATAAAGCGCAGGTACAGAAGAACATAGTTTTATGTGTGTATGTGTGTTCGGAGGTATGGCAGTAAGCCAGAATGAAGACACATAATTAAGAATCAGGAAAATAAAATGGAGAAGCAGCCACACAGCAAAGTAACAGTGTCTTATTTAACTTCTGATTTCAAGGAAATAAAGTTCACATAGCTAATCTTCAATTATTCTGTAAATGTTTATAAAGTACTTATGCACCAGATACTGGATTACAGACTATAGGAATAAGGATACATGAAAGGAATCCGCTATTCAGAATTTTTGATATCAGAACAGCCTTCTACTCAATTTGAGGAATCTTTACATATTCGTTAAACTGGCTCTAAGTTGCAAATGAGTATGTAGCTAAAGGAGCACCTAGTTTTAACATCTGACTTCTAAAATGAAAGCTATTCCAACCTATTTGGAATCCTATTTTTACTTACGTAAATTTCATTTCTAACCACAAAATGTAAAAACTATGACTTTAAACTACTTAGAAAATTCCTAAGTTTAGCATCTACAAAAACAGTCTATCAAATACCAAAATATTAAATATGAAAAGTTTATGAGCTTTAGAGTTGAATAAATCTGGGATTAAGGCTTGACTCCTGTATTCAGCCATTATAATTTTAAGTGGTTTCTTTGACCTAACCATTTCATGATTTGTAAATATGTCATGATTTGTAAACATGGAGAAAATATGCACTGTCTTATGTAAGATTCTTGTTAAAATGACAGTAAATGAGAGAACACCTGAAAGCAAACTTTACTTGCTAGAGAATGTTCAAAGTATCTTCAAAATCCTCCTCTCCCTACCCCCTTCCAAACCTATGACAGACTTTATCCTCAAAGTGATGGTTCAGCATTCGGGCCATTTTTCATACTAGCAAGATCAAGATGAATGTTAAGTCCTGGTGGCCAAGAGGATCAAAAAAGAACACATGTATCTATCAGATCCAATGTTGCACCCATGAATTCTTTTGGGAAGTTAACAGTATGAGTGGTAAGTAGATATATTCTCTCAGAGGCTAGAAATAGTCCAGGTTGCTTGAGAGACAGCCAGTGTAATTATCTTTCTTTTAAAAACACTACTTATATTTTTACTATTTTCTAAGAAAATTACCTATTATTTACCCATGTTCATTCACTCAATATGCAATAAGCAAACACAGTGTGATATTAGGACCTTAAAAACCTGTAGCAAGATAGCTACAATCCTGGTTCTCAAGAAGCCCATAACCTAACAAAGCAAGAAGATAGGTGTACAATAATAGCACATACAAAAGGTATACCTGTCCTAGCCATAACACACAAAGAAAGGGAAAGAGGATGGGTCACCTGATTTTGTTCAGTAACTTAAAAAACACTTTCAAGTCTCTCACAACCTTAAGAAGAACATTAATCAATAATGCCAAAGCATGCAATTCACAGCAACATGGATGGAGCTGGAAGAGATCATGCTCAGCGAAATAAGCCACAAGGAAAAAGAAAAATATTGAATGGTAAACTTATAGGAGGAATATGAGAGCCAAACGAGAAGTCAGAAGAAGAAAATAGTACACAAATCAAAAACAAAAACAGAAACTAGGAGGCAACCACAAATAAGAGACATTCTGCAGGGGAGGGGGAGAAAGAAGAAACAAAATGGGGGAGAAAAGAGCACAAGGGACGATGGAGAAGGCTCACAGGTGAACTGGTGGTGGGAAACTTATGGGAGACACATAATAATGTAAAAGATACAAACTAAATTTAAAAAAAATAATGCCAAAGCACAACAAAAATGAGTGATCAGAGGGTTTTATTGCTGCTCTTGGTTGTCTAAGATGAGCATAACTATAAAAGATCTTCTCTTCATAACTATTAAAGGTCTTCTCTGCTAAGCTTCCAGAATAAAATGTCAAGGTGAAAAGTCCTATTGTATAACCAAACAAATAGAGGCAAAATTCTGGAGGTCTTGTAAAGGTCATTTAGCAGAAACTTCTGATTCTAGAAGTAAAATTTAAAAGTAATAAAGAAAGTTGCAACTCACTGGGAAAACTGAATTTGTTCTCTGAATGCAATAATTTCCTGGAACATGCTATCAAACCGAGAGAAGTATAGTGGAAATAACAGTAAGTTCTTACTCTAGAAATTAGGATAGTGTTTTGCCCTTGAAATTTCTTTGCTCTATGACCTTGAATAAATCACTTAATCTCTCTGAATCTCAAGATTCCTCTTCCGCAAAACAGGAATATTTATCTTTATAACACTCAGAATTCTTTAATCAATGACTATTCTTTTAAGAATTAAAACTAAGGAGACTAGTAACTTAAAAGTAAAAAGAAAACCAGGTATGTGGCAAGTGATAATATCTTTATTATTACCTAGGATAAGACAGCAAAATCACTACTCAAACATAAGAGACAAAATTCTCTTGAGACTATCTCAAAAGATGCATTTATTTAGACCAGTAACAGACTATCTAATTAAGGTGGGAAGTGTCATTTTAGCTACTTCATTCAGCATTTACGAACTAAATAATTACCAAAGGCTCTTATACACCATATACTATTTTTGTCATTGTATCTTAAAATCTGTTGGAAAAGATCCATCTCCCCCAAAAGGAAATGGGTAAATAACTTACAAACTGTGATAACTATAATAAAGGAAACATTTAAGAGGCTGAGACAGAAAACAGGAGGAGATGCTTATTTCAACTGGGTGATCACAAAAAGATTTTCTTGGAGGCTAAGTTTTAAGATGAGATCTAATAGTGGGGACAAGATTGTCCCAGAAGTGTTAATAACAACAGCTCATGTAAAGGCAGTTGGTTGTGACAGTTTGAAGAACTGAAGGAAGATCACTACAGTTGGAGGTAGCAAATAAGAGACACTCAAAGTCACTGAGAAACATTTAGAAAGAAAGCCAGGTGCTGTTCCATAAAGTTCAGATTATAAATGCAGAAGCTTCTAAAGTATTGGTTTTAGACAGGAGGGTAATTTGTTTAAAAAAAGACTCCTCACTAAAGTGCTGAGGAAGGACTGAAGCCAGTCAACAGAAGTTACTGCTGTAACAAGTGAGCTAAGGTGACAGTAAAATGAGAGTAGTCAAAATGATTACGCATTTTGGAGATAAAACCGATGGTATTTGGTGATTGATTAGGTATGAGATGAAGAAAAGGCAAGAATCTAGAATGATTCTTAGATACTTAAATGAATGGACTGAGTCATTTACAGAAATGGCAAAGAGCAGGCGAGGGCAGGGAACTGAGTTCTGTTTTGGAGATGAAGTCTGAACAACTACACATTTCTAACTGGAGAAATCAAGTGTACACAGGCCCTGTGGTGCTGAAGTTGAGAGGAAAGATGCAGCTACAGATAAAGGCTAATATATAGTTGATCCACATTATTCAGTGATTCCATTCAGGAATTTTATCTAACTCACTAAAATTTATTTATAACTCTCAATATTGATCATGCAGAACCATAAAAAAAATTTGAGTTTCCCTACAGGCACATTCCTATGCAATACTCTGCCTTCTTGTTTTAGCACTCATGAAAAATAAAACAAACATACAAAAATATTAACTCTAGCTGCGCAGCTAGGAATGGCTTACTGTAGAGGTAGCACTGTAGCTGGGCCTTGATGAATAGGTAGAAATTGGTAGATAGAGATGGACCTTTTAAATAAGAAAATATTATGAATAAAAAACTTCAGAAGACTAATACTGTCTTAGAAGTAATGGTAAGAAATAAATCTGACATGGAGTTAGATCAGGAGGAGGAGTGAATGCATGTCAGATTGGACTTTTATTCAACAGGTAATGGGAAAACTACTGAAAATATGTGAACATGAAAGTCATATGATCACAGCTGGGCTTTAAAAAGTTTAACTGGCATTAGTAGGTAGAAAAGATTGGCAACAAAGAGAATGGAAGCAGGAAAACCAGTTAGGATGCTGCCAGAATCAACCAAGCAAAAGGTAATAAAGTCTAAAAGTAGGGCAGTGGTTACTAGACAGAAATAATGACTACAAGATACCATATTGTATAAGTGATTTACTGGCCACAGAAAGATGAACTTCATCTACTTCTAGTCAGAAGAGGCAAAGAGAGCTAATTTTCACTGTAAAAAATAAAAATATGGCTCATATGGCTTTTTCCAGGCATGAAGAATAGGGGTAAGTTGCATAAATACCTTGGTGGGACAGCTTCATATATTATGCATTCAATGATTATTTATTGAGTGCCAACTGCTAGGTAATGTTATACAGGCATACAAAGACAAAACACTACTTTCTTATCCACTGCCCTTATATTGACAATTGCAATATGGCAAATCTTTATGAAAATTCTTACTAACATACAAATAACTTATTCACGAAAATGAATTTTCTTTTAAGATGACCCTGATTATAGGCTTCTAGTTGAAATTTAAAGGAATAACTGTTAAAACAATTTATCTGAGAGCTCACATCCATATAAATCACTGTTCAGATTAAGTCAAGTAAATATAACTACTGAAAATCCATTTAAAACTTACACTGAACTGGATGTCAAGGAAAACACAAGAAAGAATGATTTCCAAAAATGTCAAAAAACATGCCCAGTAAAAAGTGCCTTCCCTCACTTTTAAGAGGAGATTAAACTGCAATTCATGCCCTAAATGCTGGATGGCAACATGCACAGGGATACAAAGTAAACTGGCAAAAGCAGTTAGATTAAAACAAAAACAAAACCAAAAAAAAAAAAACACCTATTCTACAAATAAAAACAAGTAACTAGAAACAAATTTTGACTGGAGTTGTAAAACTGGAAATGATTTAAGAGAAAACTAAAAATAATGGGATAAAAAAGGACGAAAACTGATATTTAAACAAATGTGAAATAACTTTTCAAAGAAACTGCTGTAGTTTACATGACAGAATCCACCTGAATCAGAACATTAAGGTTTTTTTCATTTATGAGAATGTTGTAGTAATTTAAAGGCTTAAGATTTAACATGACTCCACTTAGAAATCTTATACTATGCATCTGGTGACCCTATTCCAATGACTGATTTTCAAATAGGCAAGGGGGCCTGTCAAAAGTGATGAGTCCCCAAAACCAGTTCCAGAGAAACTGAATTTCTTAACTCTGTGGAGGGGCTCAGGAATCTACAAATTTTAACAAGCATTCAAACTACCTCAATTGCAAGTAATCAGGGGTTATACTTTGATGAATCCTCAGTGTTTTAACTCATTAGCAATGACCTTCAATTTATAAAGCAAGATGAGCCTAACAGAGAGATGTTAAATGCCTTACTCAGTTTAGAGTTCCCTATTCCTGCCAGGCTGACAAAGTCTTCCTCCCTTGGGTTTTCTGCTGTTTCTTCAGCTTTTCTTCTCCAATGTTACTCCTACCCACTTTCAAAGCCAAAATCTTGTGATAAGGTCTTTTGTGCCCATGTGGGCCCAAACGGGGGTTACATTGTTAATTCTTTGATTATATCTTTTTCCACAACTGGTATAAAAAGCTCCCTGGGGAGAAACTGAGCTTTTAATTTTATATCCCTTTCCAGTGAGACATACAAATATCATATTCCTTTATACTGCCTTCAATTTGTACCCGGCTTTTCTCCAAGTAAACACTCAGCACAGTGCAAAGCAAATGAGTGCTAAATAAATGGCAGTTTAATACTTAACTCTATAAAGCTGGTTTTTCTATGGGTCATGTCTCAAGATCAAAAAAGAAACTAATTTAGTGGGTCACAAACATCATAAAGAAAAGCCAACATAATTATTTGATGTGGATATGGGTCAGGGTATTGTAATGGAGAATGTATTGAATATTTCTTACCATGTGTTAGGCCAAAAAATTTGAAAGTCACAATCTTGTAAATGTTGATAAATCTCTCCAAAAATCTTTACCATTAGGTAGGGAAAGGTATTTTTTCTTTCAATCAACATTCAACCATTGGATTAGCCTTTTCTTCTCCACTCCTCCTTCCTTAACTCATGGAAAGAATGAGAAAGCGGTATGTCCTAAATCTGAAGAGCATTTTTCATAGTACAAGTTTCACAGGAGTTTGTGTTCCTTTTTCAGATGAGTCATCTGAGTGTTACAATGTACTTCGGATGGGCTCTTAGAGCACCTGTCTCTTGACTCAAGTCAATCTGAAATTCTAGAAGTCCAGACTGGGAAATGAAATTTTCACAATCACTCAGGTTCATCTACTCAGAGCTTAGGCTTATTAATGTATATGGTTTTTTTAAAGATCAAATTCTTTCCTTATCTTAGAGCCAGGTTCTCTATTTCTACCATAACATTACTTTCTGGTAATAACAGATACTCTTTACAAATGTAAATGGATTATATATGTTCCAAAGCAGTTCTCTTAAAGTAGTATTCTTTAAAAAAATTTTTTTAAAAGTAGTATTCTGAAGGCTAAGTTGTACCCTCTTCTAGCTTTTGCCCATCTATCTTGCATTCTCTTAATCAGCAAGCATCTGAATACTTACGAAAGCCTAACTGACCTGTCATGTCTCTAATACAGCCTTTTCATTGTACCAACAATATTCTCATTACTCTAGTTTGAACTCAGATCCTTTTTCTCCAATAACTTTGCTAAATACTGCCAATGAAAATAGTCTCCTACCCTCCAAACTTCATTAACACTGCTCACACTTCTATAGCACCTACCAGGCTCTGTAATATTAGATTTATGAATCTGTCTCCTACACTAGTTTTCATGACTCTTAATCCTATGGGTATACCTCCACTGCTCGCCAAATATGAGAATGCACATCAGTAGCAGGACTTTAAGTACATATATTCTATTGTATTGAAAAGGTCTTCATCAGTGGAGTTAATAGGTTAAGAACTGTTTCAATTCTGCACACCCTCCCTTACTGTCTGCTCAGTTGCATTAAAAAAAATAAAACTATGAAATATATACAGATACACATGCAGCTACACGGAGATGGCACTAAAGAATGCAGAAACAAAACATGAAGGCACGATTAAATGAATATGAAGCTCTGCATTGCCACACGTGGTCTGGTAAATCGTTGTCCCAACCCCTCTCTGCACCATTCTGCTCTGTCATCCCTTTACCCTGTTCCAAACCTCTCACAACACTTGGCTGAACTTGCCTTAGTTCTCTTCATAGAGCCATGTACCCCCAAGGCAACCAGGCAATGGACTTGCCAGTTCCTTTTGTGGCCTCCACTGGTCACATTCACAAGAAGAATAACAGCAACCATTTCCCTTTAGCAGTTCCAACTAAAATGGAAGCATTTAGACCTGGGTACCATTAATGTTCTGTTAAGTTTCAGGCTTTTTTTAAAGCTCGTCTTATCTCCTCCACTGGCTACCGTCTCAACACTGACTTGAACGAGACAGGTCTTCCAGGCGCTCAACTTCCCAACACCACCGAAACTTAAGATCCTATTACTCTCCACACAAGCAGCCCAGCCTGCCCACAGAGGCCTTAAGGAACGTTGTTATTCTGTCAAGGTTCTGAAAATGGCCTGACCTTTTGCGCTTTTAATTAAACATCATACCCTGACTGTTTTAACTACCTCGAAATGGGTCTTCCCCACCGGCTCTATACTTCCTCTTGAGTCACCATCAATCCCCAAGTAAGGTGTCCACTTATCACCTCTTTCACCTGGGGAGATCCGCATCCCGGCTCCCGAATAACCTCACTTTTTTTCCCCACCTTTTCCATTCCTGGCTGGGGCGACTGGGGGTCGGCCTCCCGCTTGCTCGAGGGTCTCCACGCCAGCCCCCTGCCCCTACTCTACCGCCGCTCCTCCCCTACTCACTTTGGGCTTCTCTGGCAGTTTCTTCCGATTCTTTTTCTTCTGCTCCTCGCTCCTGAGATTCTTCAGGAGGGCTAGGTCGTCGGGGGCTGGGGCCGGCGCGACCACTGCCTCCTCCCGCTTGCGAGGCGGGCTCTTCCGCTTCTTGCGGGCGCCGGCGCATGCCGCGGCCCAGCCGTAACCCAGCAGGAAGAGCAGCAGTAGCCCAAGAGCGCCCGTGCCCACCAGGATGACCCAGCCTGGGTACCGCTTCGGCTCCAGCCCCAGGTCGAGGCCCAGCTCAGTGCGCAGAAAGCCTAGGCCGACAGACAGCAGTTCCCGCAACCGGGCCGAACCCTCCTCGGCCTGCTGGGCCAGCTCGTCCAGCAAGCTCCGTGCAGCCATCTTCCCCCCCGTCACAGGCACTCGTAAGATGACGCTGGGGTTCAGAGACACCGTGGAATAGTGAAGGGAAGCAAGGAGAAGCGGGCCGGACTGCCTCAGGCCGAGCGCATCGCGGTCGCCCCTCGCGCCGCAGCCGGGGATCGGCCGCTGCCGCCGCCAGGAGGAGAGGGGGCTCCCAGTTCCCCCTAGTCAGCCTCACTCGGCGGCCACCAAGAGGAGGGGGACGGAGGGAGTGTCTCCAGCGGCGGCCGCTAAGCGGCGTCTCCGCACCAGTGACAGGCCCGCTGTCCTCCCTCGGCGGAACAATGGCGGCTCCGGCCGCGAACCACGCTGCGCGCGGGGTTGGCGGGGGAGGGCCGCGGGTCACGTGGGTACAGGTGGGCGGCCCGTGCGGGTCACGTGGGGGCGGGTGGGCGGAGCCGTAGCCATCTGGGCGAAAACCGCGAGCTTGCAGTGGGCGGTGAATGGGTCGCGCGAGTTGCAGGCGCGGAGCCTGGACGGGTGACTCAGGACCGAAGGCTGTTAGTGCTTAACTGCCTAGCTTCCGCGGGGCGGCTGATGGCCCCGAGCTGGCAGACGTGGCGATTTGAATGATTCCAGGGGAGGGGCCGAGGAGGGAGAGCGGGGAACCCAGTCAAGGGGTCTAGGTCAAAGTCTTCCTAATAGGTGTAGGTTTTCTTCCTCCTTTTTCTGCAGGTGGTATTGGGGCGGAAACGGTTTTTTCTTAGCTCACCGGTCAGCGAGGTGTCTCTAGAGTGAGCTCAGCTTCTCTGAGGTTGGGCACTGTTCTTCCACGACCTAGGTTTAATTTACAAATTGAGTATTCGCTTCAGGGTCAACACGTATCGTTTCCTACCATTTGCCAGCCTTCTCGTTGTTTAGTTCATTCATTCTTGCTCTTGCTGTTGTTACTCCCAGAATTCAAATATTGGAAAGCCCGGGGGCGGCACTATTTCCCTACTAATTTGTAACTTTTAATAAGAAATAAGAGAAGCACATTAGATTGTGTTTTCATGTAGAGGTAGCTTCCTCGTTGCGTTTTATTTTAAGCTTTTCTGCAACACCACATAAGGACTTTTTAAAAAAATCTGGTTTTATATGCTGTGTTGACAACTTCCTGGAGGTAGGGTTAGGATGAAATGAATTGCCTTTGCAGATTTTAATTACAAAGATGTTTGGGCGCTGCTTTAGGATTTTTAAATTACATTTTGCTATAAGGAAACTTTTAGCATTATGTAATAATTAACATGTAAGCGAGTGTGTTAAGTGAACTAAGTACAGGCTTTCTCAAATAGAAAGCAGGTAATACTAATAACTACCGAATGCCAAAACGTATTCAGGAGTATTTTGACCTACTTTGCAGCAGTGTTCTAAGTGCCTATTGTGATTAAGGGGTGGGAGGGAGTTTTGTAAATAATAAAAATAAACTACTACTTCTAAGATGTATACATACTTAGGATTAAAGACTGTAAAATGCAAGGCCAAAACATATAGGTCATTAGAATCTGCTTTAACTTTGAAAGATTCCAGATTCAATTTATATTTATGAAATTAGATATATAACCCTATTTCTATGTTTTGGTTCTAGAAACCTGAAGGATCATGACTTGCCTCAGAAGTTACATTGCCCATTCTAGTTAACACGGGTGAAGTTATGACTTAAACTACTATATATAATAGTAGTGGGGTTAGCCTGGCTGCCTATCAAGTACTGATTATGCAAAATACCACCTTTCTCCTTTTTCCCCCTGTAACTGTTCTTTAAACTTAAAAATAATATATGTTCACTGTCTTTGGTAATATAATCATTTTTTTCACATATAACTTTCTAGCCATCTTTTTAAGCAGATTTTAAAAACAAAAGTTAGGTTATACACTATTTACTTTTTTGGACTTAACATGGATGTAAATGGTCATATTACCTGATAGAGCCCATCTGGTAAGTCTCACTAGGACCAAATGTCTGTAATCTCACAAATTTAGGCTTATTAAATTGCAGAGGAATGAAATTAGGAAAAGTTTAAAGAAATAAAGTTTGAAAATAAAGTTTGAAATAAAGAAAAAAAGTTTGAAAGCAGACTCAAAGGACCCTGTGTCTGAAAGGAGTTAGTATCAGGGTTGGCCTAAATAGATTCAGAATCCTAATTCCTTGGAACTGGCAAAGTTAAGATAAATATGAAAAGTGTTTTCTGAAACTTCTTACTGGAAGCACCTTGGGTTGGGCATAAAAACGGCTTTTATTAGAGTCAAAGTGACCCACTAATGGGAAGTCACTCAGAAATGAAAAGGAATGAACAGAAATACATCCAACCATGTCAATGAGTCTCACAATAATTACGCTAAGTGAAGGAAAGCCACACCAAAAAAAGAGTATGTCTGTCTGATTCCACTTAACTAAAGCTAAAAAATGCAAACTGTAGTGACAAAGCAAATCCATGATTACTGGCAGTAGAGAACAGGGGAAGAAAAGAGCAGTGGGATGGAGGGATTACAAATGGCACTAGGAAATGTCTGGAGTGATAGATATGTTCATTTTCATTGTCGTGTGGGTTTTAAGGATATGTATGTA
This sequence comes from Scalopus aquaticus, assembly GCA_004024925.1. NCBI lineage: Eukaryota > Metazoa > Chordata > Mammalia > Eulipotyphla > Talpidae > Scalopus > Scalopus aquaticus. The sequence goes on along the minus strand of PVIJ01010941.1, from coordinate 31,226 downwards.
TGTATGTAAAAACTTCTTACATACTTTATAGTAGTTGATGTCAAAATATAAAGCAGAGTTAAAAAGAAAAATTTTAAAAAGTAACCTACGTGACTCAGATAGTTACGAGGATAGAACCTTACAGTCTCACTGTGGGATTCTTAACAGTTTTTGCCAATCTATGATTTTAAAAAATGGGAGGTTTCTCAATACTATATCCTATGTTGATTAACAACAAAACAATTTGGTGTAGTTTTACACAATAAATATTCACCTATTTCCTGACACCATTGTAATTTCACATTTTATTATTGGATAATTTGAATCATTAACAGATTTTTGTTTTGTAATTAAATGCAATTCTGTCATGAACTTGCTCGTGACTAAATTCCTGTTAATATCCTTAATTGCTTCTTGAAGGTAGAATTCTGGCACTGTAATTTCCCATGACCTATGATCCATAATATGTGATTTAACTCCTTTAAGTAGGAGGTTTTAAGGGCATGTAAGTGAGCTTGGAGTGAATCCTTTCTCAGTTGGCCTTTCTGATGAGACCCCAGCCTTATTTCAACTTCATGAGAGATTAGAGAGCCCAAACTGTCCTCTGATTAATAGAAAATATGAGATAAATGTATTTTGACCTGCTAAATTTGTCATAATTTCTTACTCAGGAATAGAATTAGTATACATATTAATTATATTGCCAAAGTTGGAGCAAATGGACAAAATACAGCATAAGATTGTGGGGAAAATAGGCATTCTTACACAGTTATAAATTATATAGTTTATACAGTTATGAGTCTTACAATTAGAGTGAATTGGTATAGAACTTCCTAAAGGCAATTTGGAAGTAAAGATTTTTAAAATTTAAAGACTTGAAAGGCAAATAGTTTTCGACCCAGCAAAGTCCATTGCTAGGAAATTATCCAAAGAAATAATTAGACAAATACACAAATACACTAAACATAGGCATTACACTGTAACATAATCTCAATTGGAAGCTTCTGAAGTGGTGATTGAATATATTGTGACACAGGATAAGAATATTATCTAGGCATTAAAGAATATGACATTTATCTATGTATAGCACTCATTCACTGAAATAGAAAGCCAAACTGCTTAGTGAGGAAAATCGGGTTACCAATTAACAATTACAATGCAAATAATACATTTTTAGATTGTTTATATGTTTATACATGAATATATGGAGTATCTAGGAAAATATTTTCTAAAATCTTTACAATAGTTTACAATAGTCACATAAAAGAACTAGGGTTTGGAGATGGATTTTATTTTATTCCCCCTCTATATATTCTTCTGAATTGTTTGAGTATTTTACATGAATATACTCCTTTTAACGAGAATAGATCTTTATTCATCTGAAAAACTGGGAAGTTTGTTATTGAACTATAGTAAAATCATTTTATTGGGTAATATATATTAGTTAATAGAATTTAAATTTAAAATGCCTCCCTGGAAATTCTTCTTAGGAGTTGTAATATTTATTTATTTAAGTTTTGTGTTTCACTGAGGCCCATTTTGTTGGACAATACCATTACTAAATTTTAAAACAGGCCAATCCATGTTCTCTTATTAATATAACCAGTGATTTCTAAGGGTTCCAGTTTAAATTTTAAGATACATTTCTGAATCTGTATAACCCTTATTAATAAAAGGGAAATTTCTTTAGAAGGTGATAAGTAGTTTTTGCAGGAAGAAAGAAACAATACCTCAAAACTCCTATGAGATCTAATGTCTGTAAAAATGAGTAGCTATTTTGGTGGCTAAGCAGAAAGGGAAGAAAAAGGTGTCCTTGTTGGGTAAGACCAATATAACTATGTAAATTAGTAGCCTCATATACTCAAAAGCTGGCAATATAACTGATAATATATCTAAAATAAAAACTTAAGCAGTAAGTTTCCAGGGTGGCCTTGCTGCAGCCTAAATTTGATTAATTGACTCATCAAATCTGATGAATTTGATGAAATTTGATGAATTTCCTGAACTTGAGTTTTATTTATCTTTTTTTCTTAGAATACAGTACAAGTGAATTGCAAGTATGAAATATGGTTACTGTTCGGAAAAATTCCTTTTGTCTCTGCTGTGACCCTTAATCCCAATTTGCTATTCTGTGAATGTATGCGAGACTTCAATTGCTTCACCGTACCAAAAAAATGACAGTTTTGATAGATAACCTGTTCTTTTTTCTAGATAATATGTTGGGACATTGTTTCCTTGGAAAAATAAAAAAAAATTGTAAAATGAAATATCTAATTCCTTTAAAATAATATTTCATAGTTGTGTCTAATTTTCACTTAGACAATTGTCTTATTCCTGTGAGCATCAAATGATATTTTTGTGAAGGTACAGCACAATTGTCAATTTTCCAAGCTGGCAATTACTTTATGTTTATGATTCCTAGTTCTAAGGAATAGTTTAGTTTCCTCTGTGAACTATGCCTGCAGTTAGAGTAAGAAAACACCCATAATGCTTTAGGTACAGCCTCCTCCACCACAGTCATACTTACTCATAGGCAGGGGGATATAAGAGAGAGGTCAACCAACTGCCTACAGTTATGCTTTAAGAAATAATGGAGTTCTTTACTAAAACTCTCAGGTAGAGTGGAGGTGAGAGGTAATATGAGCAAAGGTTTGGAATGGAAAAGAAGTGGTATGTCTTAGGACAATTTTGCTTAGCTGGAGCTGAGGGCTGGTGTTAGAGAGTAGTGCATGTTTGGTGGGAACAAGAGTAAAAGGAGGTGTTGATTAGTTGGGGCTCATTGACTTGAATAATAGAAGTTTATCTTCTCCTCATGGACCTGGTGACTGGAACTCTGAAGTCAAGGCTCTGGCAAGAGTGGTTTCTCCCAAGGTTTTGAGCCTTGGCTTGTAGACAATCACTTTTTTTGTTGTGTCTTCACATAGCATTTCCTCTGTGTATGCGTACAGAAAGAGAGTTCTCTGGTGTTTCTTCCTTTTCTTACAAAGACAACAGTCCTATCAGTTTAGGGCCTGTTGATCTCATTTAATCTCAGTTATTTCCTTTAAGGTCCTATTTAGGAATTAGACTTCAACATGTGAGTTTTTAAGGGAACACAATTCAGCCCTTAACACAGGATAAGGTCTGATCTGGGATATACTATAGAGTCTTTGGGGACACAAATGCCATACAACTGACTTGCTAGTATTCCTTCCTTACTAGAATACAAGCCCCACGGGGATAGGAATGGTGTCTGATTTGTATACTGTGGTACCCCTAGCACTTACTGCAGTACCTATTAGTATAACTATTTGTCAAGTAGTGAATTAATGAATGTGATGTGGTGATTGGAATGGGGTGGAAAGGAGGCTATTTCAATGGTCTGAGATGTGAGCACCAAGTACCTAAAATTTGTGGGGGTAGAAATGAATTGAAAGGGTAACAATGAGTGGTACTAAGTAGTGGTACTAAGAAGGTGGTCCAAAATTATACTTATGAAATATATAAAAAAGAAATTGATCTACTTAATTTCTATTTAAAAAAAAAGAAGGGGGGATATAGGGAAAGGAATAACTTGAATGACTGATATTCTGTGATTGAGTGACATGGTGATTACCATCTTATTAGTGAAAACAGAGATGTTTGAAAGAAATCAATTTATTACCATGAATCCTAATTTTGAAATAAGATGCCTCCTAGCACCTCTTCATAGTTGTGAAAGCAAAGCCCTCATAGCTTCTCCCAGATGTTCCGTAAGGATTCTCTAAAGGTCATGTGATTTCCTTTTCTTCCAGCAACATTCGGGGCTTCTGTTTTCTGACTTACCTCTTTCACCCAATTGAAGTAGTCCACAGAGAATTAGATTCCTCTTGTAATAATGAACTACTTCAACCTTTACTGTCTCATCTGTAGAAGCCCACAATAGAAATAGAAATTATGGTCATATTGGGCCTCACAGTGTAATAAAATTTCTAGGCACTGGTGCCCTTTATGCCAAGATTATTTCTCTCACTCTCTCTCTTTTTTAACTTCTTCCTTGTTTTTATAATTCTAAGAGAAAAAGACCCCAAACTTTCTTTTTCAATTAGCTTTATAACAGAGTTATTAATCAGCAGAAATTTGCATAGAGTAGCAATCTACTTTTTGAAATTGCTCATAGTTAAAATAATCTCAGTTTACATTGGAAAATTTTTTTACTATTTCCATTATCTCTTCTCAACAAATTATTCTTAGCTTTAAAACCCAAAGTCAAAAGGCTGTTTAACATCGATCTAGAGTATTTTGTTTATATCTGCTTAGAGGAGTTAGCAATAGAAAATTATTTGTTTATTGTGAATAATTAGAATGTTTTATTCTAGCTTTTGTGGAAAAACAAAACAAAACAAAACAAAACCCCAAGGTCAATGTCCAGGCACTCTCCTTTAACAGATTATGTTAAAGTTCTTTATGAGTAGACAACATTGTGTCTAACTTGAGAATAACCAGAGAACTTTTGCTCACTAGATTTGGATTTTTAAAATTAGCCAATGAAATGGCCATTTGAACAATTGTACTATGTTAATGCTCATCAATTTAAGCAAATTTATCATCTGTCTTTGTGCAGAAATGTGTATGATTCTTTGAATATTTTATTGTTCCTTGACTTAAATAGTCTGCAACATCAAGTGAAAATGAAATAGCAGGGCCTCCCTGGTGGCGCAGCGGTTAAGCGCTGCGCTGTGGAGCTGTCGGCAGCGGTGACCCGAGTTCGACCCCCGGCCGGGGAGATTCCCACATGGCGCGGCAGACCTCTCCTGCCTCGCCCGCTGCTCCCCTCAGCAGTGTATTTCTGATCTGCCTGTTCTGCTCCCCACTCTGTCTCTGGTGAACCCTCTCGCCACCCCACGCCTCTGGCCTGTACCCCAGCTTGTATGTATAAATAAAAAATAAATCTTAAAAAAAAAAAAAAAAAGAAATAGCAATTAATAACCAGAAGCATAAATTCTAAATGTACTACAGTCAAAATTGAAATTTTGGGGTGTTTCAATTAGGATACAGATTAAGCTGTATTAACAGTCTGATTCATTCCTCACATACTATCGATAATGCTGGCTCCTTCCATTCTTCAGTTCTGTCATCGTCACTAAAATATTAACTTCTTCTGCTTGGTCCCAAATAGCTTTTCACCATGTTCAAGTTCCAGGCACCAGATGAGAGAAGAAAGGAGGAAAAATGACACATTTCCAGTTAAGGGACACAAACTAGAAATTGCATACATTCTTCTGCTCACATTATGTTGGCCAGAACTTCATTATATAACTACACTTAGGTACAAGGGAGGCTGGGAAATATGCTCAGCTAAAACTCAAGGTTTTATTTCCTTTGTTGGAATTTAATTAATTTTTTTTATTGAGGTAACTTTGGTTTACATCACTACATGATTCACACCTTCTCAGAGGTATGCTACCACACCACCCCTACCATCAAAGCACCCATAGTCCTTTACCCTAGGCCATTGGCTCTCTCCTCTCTACCCTCTTTCTCCTCTAGTACCCTTAGATTTGCAGTCATATTTCTAGGATTTTAGTTTAGTTTTGTCAGTTCCTTTGTTTTTACTTCTTTTTTCACTATATTCCCTGTGTGAGTGAAATCATTCAGTATTGTCTTTTTTTCTTCTGATGTATTTAATTTAGCATAATCCCTTTAGATTCATCCATGTTGTTGCAAATAGCAAGAATTTGTCTTTTTTAAAAAATATATATAGCTGAGCAGTATTCCATTGTGTATATATGTCAAGGATTTATTTCTTAAGGAAATGTGAGAAGATGGGTATGACATGCTAAAATTTGTGACATCAGTTTGAATACTCACCAGACTAACTTGGTTGATTGTGGATTCAACTGTAAAGGAAAAAAATAAAAGTAAAATTATGTGTCATTAGCAAAATGCTTGAAAATACGCTGTCAAAAACTGAGGGTGAGAGATGAAGTATAATGAACTCTTTTATATATCTTATGGGTCTCAGCAATAGAAGTTTTTCTACCTTGCATGTTTATTGTTTGACTTGATTCAAAGACTCAGCCTTTGAATTTATTTAGAGCAAACAATGAACAACCTAGCTGTATGGAAATTCCTGTCTGGCTCTTTGTTGTGAAATTTCATGGTGGAATCAGCCTTACCAAGAAAGCTAGATGCTTCGAGTAGCTAAATATTCAGCCAAGTGTACAGTGTGATGTGTTTCAGTAGGCAGAGTCTCTCCCTTGCTCCTTAGAAAGTGCTTTGACTTTGTACACAGGGAAGACTCTGTATTTCGGCATCAGAGCTGTTCTGGGGGGAAGCTGCATTCTCCAGTCTCCTGGCCTGTGCTCTGCTATAGCCCCATTGTCTGCCTGGGGAGGGGGGAAAGTGCATTCTGACAGCAAGTGAAATGACAGGAGGGCTGGAGTGCCCATGCCCTAGCCTGGGTCCAAGTGGACTGGAGGAAAGAGATGACTGTTAGGATCAGGGGTTTCAGCTCAGTAGGGAGAAGAGCCACACGATACTTCTCTGCTCTGGTTCATTTTAGAGCATCGGCCTCAGCTGGTGGTGATGGAATGACCAGGGTGACCACGTCCTGTAACACCAGACCCACTATGGTGTGAGGCTTTTGATACGAGGCGAGGACCCAGTAGCCATATGCTTGGGCTTCTTTAAAGAATCCTGCACATCTCAGCCAGCCATTTTATATTTCACTTAGTAGTCTACTACAACCCTTAGGGACCTCTAACAAGTGAGATGCTATAGCTTCCTTATGACTGCAGTGCCACGAACTTTCCACCACTGAAGGCATTCCTTTAGATGAAGCAAAAAAGATGCAGACATGGCCTGTGAAAGTGAGAGTCACTGTATTTTCTCAGAGGGCATGGGAGTTGGATGTGACATCTCCAGACTTCTTTATCTCATAACCACTTATAACCCGTTTATCTGATGAGCTGGTTGCCACGTTCAGAGTAAGAGATGTTTGAATAGGTAAGTCAGCAACTATGCAGCCTGAATGGTCAGGGACTATTTGGGGGGTGTTGAGCTTCGGAGAACAGGGCCCGGGGTATTGTGTTGCACAAAGTGTACTGGGTAACCATGCATCAGAAAAGCAGGAGCACCCCCCAAGTTTCATCCAGTCACACACATTCTACCAAACCGCCTGCTCTGACTTTCCCAGGCTTAGAATGTCTGGGATGGAAGTAATATCTAAAATAAGCACCAAATTACTACCATTTAATATGTTAAATATTTTTTCCTTAAAGGATTCACATTCTTTTAGCTAACCATACCACTGCATTTTCAATGCTGTGATGTTTACATGGATATGTTGAGTAAAACTTTTGTACTGTAGTGGTGAATAAGCCTTTCATGATTTTAGTGGAGCTCTGTGGGAGACCGGTATTTCATGAATTGTATGATCTTTCATAATATGCCTCTCTATCTAAACAAGTTTAAAAAACCTCACTACATTTCTTTCTTTGTAAATATTTTATAAACCTTTTTGCAATTAAAGGTAGCTCCTTTAATAATGTAAGAGAAGCTGTCAATCAATAGAACACTTACTGGGCGTAGGTTCAGAGGACCGAGGTTATTGTCACAGTTTCTGCTAAAATGATTTTGTTGTGTCTTTAATTAATTGAATGTCCAATTAATAATTTATAATGAGAATGCACCTTCCCCAAGATCAGAACAGTCACATCTATTGACCAATCCCAGTATCAGGGACCTGGGGTGTAGGTGTAATACTATTTCTGATGCAGTTTTTCATGATCTTAATTCATCTTTTGTAACAGTAAAGGTTTGGCCAAGATAACCTTTAAGGTTCCATTCAGCTCTTAAAACTTCCCACTGTGTAGTCTGCATCACAGTAAGGGGAAGCAGAAAGAAGACGGTTTAGTGCCAGGCACTGTGATCATGAGTATTATTTCATTTAATCCTTAAAATTAGCTAGGTATTATCATCACCCCCTTTTTTCAAAAGGGAGAACCGAGACTGCTTCAAGTAACTTGCTCAATATCCCACAACTAGTGAGTGGTAGAATGGAGATTTTTAAACTAGAAATTTATTGCATGACTAATTGTTGAAATCCTTAAGATGACTTGGATGGCTCAACAGCTGCCCTCTTGGGTGTAGGTATTGTTCCTTCTGGAATCCATGCCTGAATCTGTGGTATAAAAATTTTAAGTGTCTCATTTAACTGGTGCCAGTGGTATTTCATCTCGTAGCCTTGGCACTCCAGTTATACTTTCTTTTCTGATGGCAGGTGGCCACCTACCTGCACATCTAGTTCTGATGGTGGTGGGCCTGGAGCCCCAGCGGCAGCACAACATGTGCCTTTTATTGTGACATTTTCCAAACAACATGCTGCCAGAACCAAAGAGCAGAGTGGAGATTTTGAACTCCGGCCTGTGGGACCAGTTGTTCTGCTTCCCCTTTCTGTGATGCACACGACACAGGGGGAAGCCTGTGCTTGTTAACTACCACACTGTCGAAGTTTTGAGGAATGCTTAACTACTCCAGGGCAATACATGGTCTGATCAAATTTTAGACAAATTATGTACCTACAACATGTCTCTAGATATGTTCCATCCATATGGTCTTATATACTTCTAAGGTTTGAAAATACAAAAAGAGGCATTGAATGCAAATGGAAAAGTGAAGTCAGCTTAAATAATCTTCCTTCAAATCTTATGAAATGAACAGAAGTAGTGAAGAAATTAAAAAGGCAACAATTTATGAATATTAGACAGACTGGTGCTAAATACAGTGAAGCAAGTGGGAAGTCAGGACAGAGCTATCTGATGGAAAACAAAGAAATGATGTGTCAAGTAAGCAAGCGCACCGGAGCAAAAAAAGAGAAGGAAAAGAATGAGAAGAAAAAGAAATAACAGAACATGGTGTAAAAAGACTTTTAAAGGGGGTGGATGGGTTTTAAAATGACAAAAATATACCTTCTCCAAATACCTTCTCAGCACTCCTGGGAGTGCTGCGGGCATGAGCAGCTTCATGATACTATTAGTCCATAAAACTAAGGGCCGAATATGAGAGAATAAAGCAGAATGACGTGAACAAGGAAATTTCAGAGCTAAGGGAACTAGTTGAGAACCTAAAGAATATCATTATAGATTTGATAAATAATTTAGGAAGAGCAAAGATCAGCATAGACGATGGTTGAAAATAAAATCAGTGGCATGGAGGAAGTGCTTGCAATAATCAGCAAATGAGGAGAAAAGGGCTAAACACTAAAATAGTAGAAGGCAATCAATATGGAGGACAGAGAACATCCAACATACAGGGCAAATGGAATAGGAGGGGTAGTTAGATATCTAATAAAAGAAAAAACTTCTTGAAAGCAACAAGTTGTATTCTTAGCTATATGGGTACATTGTAAGGTAGGAAAATTTGATACAGCACATAAACATTGAGACATACTTTGATGAAGTTGTTGACATTCAAGGATAAGAAAAGGATTCAGAAAGAAACAAATAAGTTACCTATTAACTTACAATACATAGACTTCTCAGCAAGTTTCAAAGCTAGAATGCAATAGAGCAGTATTTACAAACTATAGGAGACAAGAAACATGAAACTCAGTCCAACAATTGTTTGGTTATAAAATCAACAAGCAGGCTTTCTCAAACAATGAAACGTAGTACGACATCAAACATAAAAAACCACAATTTTTGTAAGATAGGAAAACTGGTAAGACTTTCTTGAAACAAAACAAAACAAAACAAAAACCCAGGTGAACTGAAATGTAGTCAAGGAAATAAATGAAGGTAAAGAATTTAGGAGTGGCTAAAGAATCTGGAAATGGTCACTGGGTCCATTTTAAAAATAGACCAAAAACTAAATAGGAAAATCACAATTTACAGAACACAATGAGATGGTTTATAACTTGGCAAAGTAAAGTGTAATATAAGCAATGAAAAGTGGGATGAGGAAAAGTGTAGGTGGGATAAAGAACAAGAGTGAATCACCTTATCTTTCACAGAGAGTCAATTCATGCTATCTAAAATGGAACCATGGAGTTAAAAAAAAAAAGCTGCAGCATTTCCAAGCCTTTGATGATTTTCATAATCTTTTTACTTAACCTGAGAGCCAGTGAAGCAAGCCAGCATCTGTGCACCAGATTTGTCTGCAGCTGTGTTTTGGTTTTGTACGGCCAGTTCTGTTTTTAAATATTTTAAAATCTGAATGTCTCTAGGTAGATGTGCGTTTGCCAATTAACCTCTATTTTTTTTTTCCTTTTTACACATTTAAGAGCCTGTTCTACCCTGCCTTTGAGACTCTTGAGGAACTAAAGTCTCCTGGAGTGAAGAATCATTTATCTGAAGTTCAGTAACTCTTAGAGTAAGATGGATTAATAACTGACTAATACATACACTCCTCTTGTATAGGAAAACATTTTTTTTTTTTTCAGGCACAACAAATGCTACTTTCCCATATATTACATGGATAGAACTCAGTCTCCTGGCAAATGGAGGCGCTGCTGCCCCACCATGATTTTAACTTGACTGCCAGAGACGGTCACTATGTAGGTACCCATCTCTGAAAGGAAACTTCTCCTTAGGCAGCATCTTATTCTATTTAAAGCCTTGGGACTTAGCTGCTGTCACCTTCTAGCTACTTCTTTGGCTCACTTTTTACTTCCAGTCCTTTAAATAGACTATGAATTGAGATTGAAATAGAGCCAGAAGAAACAGCTGATTGGGTGTGAAGTCCCTTGTGGAAGATTCTGACCCTGACCCCAGAGGTTGAGCAGGTGATTCAAAAAAATCTGTGGGCAGCATCAGAGTCTGACAGCTTTAAGAGGGGTATCTGATGGACAAATGAAGGACTGGCACTCTAGTAGGACATCAGATTACTCACTGCAAAAAAAGCAGCAGCATTCTTAAATTAGCATTTCCACATGCCCTATTCCTTTTTTTAAGTAATTGTAACAAAAGATACCACCTTAGATAGGCAGCATGAATCCTTTATTTAAATTAAATCCTGCAAAGAACCAGAAGCTAAACAATGAATTCCGGGGGGAATAACAACAACAACAACAACAATAAAATCCTACAGTGATAAAGAGAGACAGGCCCCTCACGCTTAGGTTTTGGACTTCTGAATATTTCCAGGTTTAAAAGGTACTTCATGAGGAAGGATAAAGGCTGAACTGTATGATTCTGGCAGTGCTAATGGGGGCGGGTCACAGGCTGGTAAGGGAGGTTTATATTGACCGACCCTCCCCATTCGCAGGGTTATTGTACCACAAGGAAAGTTCCTGATTGGGAAATCAAACTTGCTTACTTGAATGGCAGTAATGTCATCAACCTGGGCATGGTGTCCTCACTTGAACACTTAACTGCTTTTGTGGGTGATGCCATTACAATGAACATTTCCTTCAGTGAGATGGGTTTCCTCTGTTAGTACTGCTTACAATCACAGTTCTCTTAGATAACCTCTCGAAAAGCAACATTGTAAGAACATGGTGGTGATGCTTAAGAAGTTTCCTGTTGGCCCAAATCACCAAGCATAGGTCACTTTGCACACAACTTCTTGACCATAAATAAAACCTAAATGAGGTAAGAATCATGTATATGACAAACTTTCTTGAAAGTATGTTTTTCACAGATCTCTCCTGCTAACGATTAAGGCCCGGAAGATGCCAACTCCCAGACCTCCCCCATACTAAACATTATTATCTAACTTTACTTGACCTATAGACATTTTCTTTGGAAATGCTAGTTTGCTATTTCCTTTTCTCTTCACAGGAAATATTTTGTCCTTTATGCACTCCACCTTGGTAATAAACACGTCAAATTCAAACACACAAAGATTTTCTTGATGTTTAGAAAACTCATTCCAAAATTTAATGCAAAAGAATTAATAATGAGTTTAGTTCACTGTCCTTGTTATTACTGCAATGCTTCCTATGTTACAGAATCATTTATCCGATAAGCAGATTTACCATTTCAGTTTGGCTGGAGTTACTGCTTCTTAATGTCCCCAGGCCTCTTGGATCATGAATTAGACTAGTTGTCAAACTTTTATTTTTTAAAGATTTATTTTTTATTTATACATACAAGCTGGGGTACAGACCAGAGGCGTGGGGCGGCGAGAGGGCTCACCAGAGACAGAGCAGGTAGCAGAACAGGCAGATCAGAAATACACTGCTGAGGGGAGCAGTGGGCGAGGCAGGAGAGGTCTGCCGCACCATGTGGGATTCTCCCCGGCCGGGCATTGAACTCGCGTCGCTCCACAGCGCAGCGCTTAACCGCTGCGCCACCGGGGAGGCCCAGTTGTCAAACTTTTTAATGACAGGATGCTTTATACTTTTAAAACTTACTAACAACCTCCAAAAGCATTTGTTTATGTGGTTATAACTACTGATATTTACTATAATAGAAATTAACTCTGAGAAATTGAAAAATATTTTCATTGGTTCATTTAAAAATAACAATAATAAATCTATTACATGTTAATATAAATAATAGATTTTTATAGGAAAATCTTTTTTCCAAGTGAACAAAATTCTCTAAAAATTAGTAAGAAAAGCAGCATTATTTTACACTTTGCAAAACTTTTTGACATCTCCCCTAATTCAAGAGGCTTAAATGCCCATGTCTGCGTCTACATTTGTTCTGTGGTAATGTCACAGGACTTCTAGCCTCTGGAAAACTCAACTATATACTAGTGAGAGAATGAGAGAGAAAAAAAGCAAAGAATTTGTTACTGTCATTATGAAAATAGTTTGATCTCATGAATCTCCCCAAAGGATCTCAGATACTCTCAGGAGTCCCTGGGCCAAACTTTGAGAGCCATCAAGTAGGATAATAATGAGTTGGAGAATCAGGTCAGATCCTGGGTGCTACATACGAAAGTAATTCTACCCGCACCACAGGTTTACATACTGAGCTCCTAGCTGTTGATTTGCTTGCTGTGTCAATGGGAGCAAATCCATGCTTTTCATCAGGTGTCCTCTAGGAATCTTTACGGTCACACTTACTTATATTTTCAACATCTGATTTAGGAGGATGGAAATCTTTTTAGTACAAGCTCAGGACTCACTGAACTCTGCACTTTTTCATCTGGATTGTAATATTTCCCTTTGCTGTCTAGTTGGACAGTACATTGTTTTTGTACCTTTTTTCCTGGCTCTTGGTTACAATTCTGTAATGAATTTATTACTATAGCCCTTAGTCCTATTACCATGTTTTTATAGCCAGCATCCTAACACTGCTACATTGCCAGTTTTCAACAGAAGCTGGGCTATCATTTGTTGGAGAAGCTATAGAAGTAACTCTTTCAGGAAATTGGACTACACCAATGATCTCAATGTTTTCTTTTCTTTTGAAGGTTCTCTGTTACTTCTGCTTTCCCTTTCAACCCTGAAAAGCTGCAGGATCATCGCAGGGCAGACCCTCTGCTTGCTTTCCATAAAATTAAGAGTCTCCCTTTCCTTTTGTAACAAAGACCCAACTGGGTTAGAGCATTACTATGTCCAGTTAAAAAGACATAATACCCTGGATCCTTTGCAACTAGGGTGGTCTTGTGACCTAGTTCTGGCCAAAGAGATGTAAGCAAAAGTTCACAGGATGAGAGTTCTGGGAAATGATTTCTTTATAAAAAAGTAAAGTACTTAGAGTACTTAGATAATATGTGTCTTTTTACTTCTTGCCTGGAATGGAGTGATAATACCTGGAGATTGAGCAACCCTCTTATGACCTTGAAGAAGAAAGTCATATGCTGAAGCTTGATGATCCAAAGCTAAAGGAGATTGAGGAGTTGATGATTCCCTCAAGTATGTGTCATGATGCCTGGTCAACTTCCTTCTTATTTCATGAAAAAAAAAAAAGGAATTCTTTAAGATACTGTAATTGAGCTACAGGTGGGCTAAATACATTCCTAAATGTCTAATGCATTCACTACTAGCTAGTTGTGGCAACAGTGCATTCTTGTGCTTTAGCCTGTTGTTTTACCACTAAATATTCTTGAAGAGGTTAATACCATGGTGCAGTGCAAAAAGTTGCTTCAGAATCAGCCAAAAGAATCCTGGCTCTGTCACTAGCTCTGTGATCTTAGGCTAGTTACTTAATCCTCTTGAGAATTAATCTCTTCATCCATCAAAATGAGGCTAAAATTTAACATCTCCTGGTTGTTGTGAGGTTTACATGAGGTAACAGACAAAATCTGTTTACTTTGAGTCCTGTGGGTCAAAGTAAATACAACAAATGCAGGCTCCATTTCTCTCTTCTTGTTACAGAAGTAAATCAGTTCCATTCATTCTCACTGACAAATATTCCCAGGTTATCTCCTAGTAGTTTGAAATTGAAGAAGAAAAATAGAGCAGGACACACACACACACACACACACACACACACACACACACACACATCCAGAGCAAATATAGCTAATATTTAGACAAATATTTGTACAATGAGCCAGATAAACATTTACCATCAAGGAAATGCCAATCAAAACCTCAGTGAGATACTGCTTCTCTCTTGAGAATGGTACATGTCAAAAATAAGCCAGAAACAAAAGGTTTGATGAAGATGTGGAGAGAAAAGGAGCCCTGGTGCCCTGTTGGTGAGAATGTAGACTAGTCCGGTCCCTCTGGAAAACAGTATGGTGGTTTCTCAAAACATTAAAAATAGATCTGCCCTATAATCCAGCAGTTTCACTCCTCGGTATTTATCCCCCAAATGCAAAAACACTATTCAGAAGAGCTAGATGCCCTCCTACCTTCATTGCAGCACGATTTTCACTAGGTTAGTGATGGAAACAACCTAAATGCCCAATGACATCTGGGTGGATTAAAAAGACGCGGCATATATAGGGCCTCCCCGGTAGCCCAGTGGGTTAAAGCGTTGCGTGTTAAAGCCCTGCGCTGTGGAGCTGTAGGCAGCGGGGAGTTCGATGCTGGGCTGGAGAGATTCCCATATGGCGAGCAGACCGCTGCTCCCCTCAGCAGTGTATTTCCATAGATCTGCCTGTGCTGCTCTCCACTCTGTCTCTGGTGAACCCTCTCACCGCCCCACACCTCTGGCCTGCACCCCAGCTTGTATGCATAAAAAAAAGACATGGCATATATAAACAATGGAATACTATTCAACTATAAGAAAAGATGAAATTTTGCCTTTTGAGTTTTGTGACAAAACTCCAGAAAGGCAGAGACTATTTTTAGTTTATTCATAGCAGTTTTCTCAGAGCCCAGCCCAGTGTCTGGCACATGATGAGTACTTAATAAAGATTTCCTGAGTAAATGGATACGTGAGTAAACAAATCCAAATCCTACCTTCATCTTCTGTCTGCCCAAAATTCCCTTACATTTTCTTTAACATTTAATATTATTTTAATTAACATTGAATGACAGTTTTTTGAATTTTTTTTTTGGCATCTTAAAATGAATCCATAATGCTTCTTATGCTATTTTTCTCTCTGGTAACAAAGCTTCTGATTAAAGGCTATCAAACCAATGCACCCACTTCATTAATATTCTTATACAGCTTTATCTAAATGACTCTCATTAAATAACTCATTGTGCAGGATAATGAATCATTTTTTACAGTTTTTGTCTGTAACACATAGTAAGAAATGCATTTACATGGTAATTCTCTAATACACATGGACATATATGTTTAGGTAGGTACTGTGCCATTTGAGTGTGCATGTGTATCTTTGTACGTATTTTCTTTGATTTTTTTAAAATTTGTTTTTTTAAAAAAGATTTATTTATGCATACAAGCTGGGGTATAGGCCAGGAGTGTGGAGGGGGGTGGTGAGAGGATTCACCAGAGACAAAGTGGGGAACGGAACAGGCAGATCAACTGAAATACACTGCTGAGGGGAGCAGCGGGCGAGGCAGGAGAGGTCTGCTGCGCTATGTGGGAATCTCCCTAGCCAGGTATTCAACTCAGGCTGCAGTGGTTCTGGATCACTTCACAGTGCTGCAACTTAACTGGCTGCGCCACCAGGGAGGCCCTGTGTGTATGTATTTTATTTTATTTTATTTTTTTAAAGGTTTATTTATTTATACATACAAGCTAGGGTACAGGCCAGAGGCGTGGGGCGGCGAGAGGGTTCACCAGAGACAGAGCGGGGAGCAGAACAGGCAGATCAGAAATACACTGCTGAGGGGAGCAGCGGGCAAGGCACGAGAGGTCTGCCGCACCATGTGGGATTCTCCCCGGCCGGGTGTCGAACTCGCATCGTGGACTGCCGACAGCTCCACAGCGCAGCGCTCAACCGCTGCGCCACCAGGGAGGCCCCTGTGTGTATGTATTTTAAATAAAAGCTTCCTAAAACAACATTTGATGCATGAAATATATTTTGATTTTGTCTACTCTGGGCAGTTCACTTTTTTTTAACTCCTAGTTGTGCCTATTAATTTGATCTCAACATACTTCTCATTTGACATAGCTTTTGTCCAGAAGGCAAGGTATCCTTTTTACTTATTGACTAAGTCTAGGCAACTCACTGTTACCATATCTTTATTTCTCCATTGGTAAAATGGAGAGACATGAGAATGAACATGGTTTCTGGGAGAATGTGGTCAAGCAAGAACATAATGTGTTTTGGTAATAAATGAACCTCTAGATCTAAGTGGCTCAGCAGTACAAAGCTTATCTCTTGCTCACAGGACGTTTGATGAAGTTGGCGACTTGCTTGCTGTGACCTGCCAATCCAGGCTACTCCCATCTTGTGAACTTTCATGTCAATACCTGGCAGCCCTGAAGAGAGAGCTGGAGGCAGCACTGTCCCTGAGTGCGTCTTCCCAGAGGCAACACCTCTCTCCTTCCAGTCCGCTGGCCAGAACCAATCACATGGCCCTGCCTGATGGTAAGGTAGACTGGAAAATATGGGAGACAACATGAATATTCTGTCAAGAGTAGACATCTCAGTGAGCTTTCTGGTAAATAAGTTTTCAAATTTAGTTCCAGTTTTACTTTTATAATGCCTACACTTTCCTTTCTAAGGGTTACCATAATTATAATCATATCAGTTCCTAATATCTTATTATATTCTACTCTAATGGCCTATTTAGTTGTCTGTCTCTCCGAGGCTTCATGTAGGCGGGGCCGACAATGTCTGTCTTGTTCATAGTTGTGTTCCCAGTGCCCAGCATATCATATGGTAGTTTGTCAAGTTGACTGCTATATTTGTTAAATGAATAAATAAATATATAATCTACATTACTTTGACTTATAGTAGGAAAGAGAGATATACGAGTGAAGGATAAAAGATTTTAAAAACAAAATGAAGATGACAACACCTACATTTCCAGTAATCTGATAGAATAATGGTGGATTCAATGCAGTTATTTCTTTTCTTTCAGCAACTTTATATCTACTATTCCTTTGATTGAGTACCTTCTCTTCTGTGGGAAAGACTGATAAAACAGAAAATCTACTATAACAATTTTGGATTTCTTAATTTACTTACATTTATATGATTACATATTTTCCCAGCTTTCTTTGTTCTTTTCTTTTCAACCCCTTTGAATGTTATCAGAGGGTCTATGTTGTTTCCCCCCCAGCCCCACCAAGGTTTTTATTTTTGTACAGAGTATTTTCACTAAACATTTCTTGATTCTGAGTTTTCTCTATTATTTTTATTTTTTGGCTCTTATTTCAGCAACAAGTGAAATTCAGTAAAATTCTGATCAAACAACTCTGGTTGCATATCTTTTAAAATAGAAAAGGACTATTAAAAATCTGTCCCTCACCCATTTTCCCATGAATCTAGTAAGATTTAAAAATCACCTTTTTATGATCAGATATTTTCTCTGGTGTCCTAGGAATCCTTGTGAATACTGTATCTTTGTCTCTTAGAAAAAGAGTAAAGAACTAGCCTTGTCTCTCGCTTTATGAAAAGTGATTTCCTCCAAGAACAGAGTGTTTAAGGGAGATAGCAGTTTCGAACCTCAAAGCTATATATTCAAGTCAGAGACTTAATGTCTGAGTCGTTAGATACAAGCAGAATGATAAAGATAACTTTCCTGAATTACATTTAGAGGAAAAGATAATTTTGGTTTTAAATTGAGACCAGCAATGAACTCCAGACCAATTTTTAAAAACTTGGTAATTCATGCTAAGCTTGATTCATTCTGTTTCTGAAAAGCTCCCTTTAATTTCTCAGCAAGACACCTGAACTCCTTTGAAGTCATGGGTGATTTGGATCTGATGTCACTCCTCTGTAATGGTACCTAGTAGTTGTCAGGTACCGCAAGATGAACAAACAATCCAGGGCTGATGTCAGCCTGCCCAGTGTGTGGTTGACTCTTCTCTTTCTTCCAGATGGTCTTACGGACGGGCCAGCTGGGCCACTGCCAAAGTCTCCTGATTGCTACTGGAAATGGACCAAACTTCATACATCAGGGGATGTGAGAAGCAGACTGCTCTCCATTGTTCAAATTTTTCTATTCAAATTCATATTCCCTCAAGGACCATATGTCTTTTTGCCTGTCTACAAGTATTATGCCTGCTTTTTCATCCCTTGAAAGGCTCAGTAATACTTTTTGGGGGATAATGTGTTGACTTAAATGGGCTTTTTATTATGAATAAAAGTAGTGATATATTTTTCCTGGCATGGCATGGACACTATTGTTTTACCAATTATTTTTATTATGTATTTTGGAGATTTAATTTTTTTTAAGTCACTGAAACCCAGATGTCACTGTCCCCAAGGATGGCTTCTGTTCTCATTTCATGCAAACCTAGACCTAGGACTTGGCACCATTAGGCTGCTCCAGAAAACCTACTTATAGCAGGGTGGTTCATAAAGTGAGTCTGTATCTTTGTTTTGGCATTGGGACCTTTGATTGGTTAATTAACCTCTCTGTTTCCTTACCTCTAATGTGATGATGATAGTAATCTACTTCACAAAGTTGTCAAGATTTAAAAAAATCATGCTAATTGCTCATTAATTTGTTGCTGTTTATTAGTGGGAAATGAAGATTTCATAAAGTTTTTCATGAAGGAAAATGAAAATGTCCAACGTGTATATAGGGTAAAAGTACAATGAACCCCTATGTATTCCTCTCCCGGTTTTAAAAATTATCACTTTATGGCTTATGTGAGTTCATCTTACTTTTTGGTCTTTTCCCCAGTATTCACTTGAAGCAAATCTCAGGCTTCATACTTTTTTACCCACAAACATTTTAGTGTGTTTCTACAACATAAAGTCTCACATTTTTAAATTACCACAATACCACTATCGCATGTTAAAATAAGTAAAAATTTGTTAATATCATCAACAATTAAGCCACTTTTCAAATTTCTAATTTTCTAATGAACAGCATGATTTAAAAAAATTCAGTTTATTTGTTTGAATTTGGGTACAATTAAGTTCTACTTATTGTGATTGTTGATATGTCTCTGAATCTTCTGTAATCCATAGTTTTCCCCACCCTCCCTTTGTTTTTTACTCCTTTAAATCTAATTGCTGAAGAAACTGGTCATCTGGAATATGTTAACCCCTTACCAATAGGTCATAGCATGTTCCTTACCTTCTATGGGTCTTGTGAACGGGCAGGTGGAGTAAAGGTTTGACAGATTCCAGTTGGAGTTTTCGGCAGGACCACTTTCTAGTGATGTAGCCCCTCTATCAGGAGGTAACTAATAGTCTTGTCTTTCTTTGTGATGTTAGAAATTAATGCTTAGATCACTAATTCATTGGGGGTTGCAAAACGGTGATATCTGAAGGTGCTCAGAACAGACCACCTCAAGATTCTCAGGGCTGGCCCCTTCAGGACATTCAGCTCTGGCAGGCAGATTATTTCAAGTTGAGGTCAGCTGAGCCCCAAGAGGTTAAGAAGCTCTTGCCTTTCCCTTAATCGAAGATCCCTGCTCCAAATTAGAAGAGTAAAGATTGGAGGCATAGGAAAAACAAAATGATAACCTTTATCAGTACTGTCTTAGGTCCATGACCAGTAATGCCCTACCCTGGGGAAGAGCCAAGTTCCCCGTTGTTTCCTTCATGTGTATTAGCCTGTACTCGTGATCTGGATACAACTCTCTTACTCTTAGTAGGACAAAGACCACATGACGAGTCCTCTAATCTTACACAAGAATGGTCACACGTATTAAGCAGGGTATAAGAAGACCCCTGTCAGGGTGGGTGGTGTCCACTGGCTCGGGCACTGAGGACCCCTGATTAGACATTCCCCTTAGTGACTTTAAGTGGAGGGAATGGACATGCCTGCTTTGTTCTTTGGATTTCAGACTTTGTTCTTTGGACCAAATTACCTTCTCAAATTGGGGAAACATTTTGTTCCAGCAGCTGAGCAGAGTGGTATTATCCACAGTGGTATTATCTGTAGGAATGTCCTCTTTTTCTGAGAAGCCCATCTTTATTTGCAGAGTAACGATGAGGACATTCTCTCCTTGTCATGTGAAGGCCCCTCCTCTCTCCTCATGCCTCAGCCCTCTACCCCATGCCTTAGTTCAGGATGTAATCCCTGCTCTACCCATTTTCCTGTGGCATGTTACTAAAATAATCTTTTTCTTTCTGCCATCCTGTGTGATGCTGTTTTGACTGCTCAACCAGCCTGGAAGAACCCAGGGGAGTGGGAGACCTTTCCCCTGAGTCCTGACATGGTCTGTTCTTCATTCTGCATTTCTGAACTAGAATACTACTATTTGCTCACACGTGATACAGTTTCTATAGGAAAGGCAGGACACATACTTGATTCTTTCCCTTTATCAACTTTCAAAATAATAGGATGTTTCATTAGTATCCCCTAACATCGACTGATAGGTTTTATTTTGCTTTACTACGTTTACAAAGTCAGGATGCAAACATATTTGATATATTTATATTATTCACGCTGAGATTCAAATGGTCTCAACTTTGGTCAGTGGGAGCCTCTCCAGGCCAGCTCCTGAGTCCTGACTTGCCACTGGAAGCTTCCCTGGTATAAGCTATGACAAGCTGGTCCAAGTTCTCCTTTTGGTTTTCCTGCCCCCAGAATTAGTCCTTTCTAAGGTGCCCTTGATTCTCTTAGTGGAAATAAGTCTTTCAAGTTCACATTTGGGGCACTGGGGTGCTCACTGTGTGAACTTAGAAAACTCCACTTTCTGCTCTGTTGGAAAATGTTTACCTTTGTCCTGCCTGTGCCCCAGCCAGTTGCAATCAGGAGAACAATGATTCTTGGTCACTGGGAAGAATCCTGGGTGGAGAAACAAAGGAAACTTCTAAAATTTCTAAAAAGGGCTACAGATCCAGCCCGTCATGTTGGCGTGTTGCAGGAAGAAGGTACGTGAAGTGACACTGAGACCTCACATCTAATGGCAGTGATTTTAGAATGTAACATTTAAATGATCGGTAAGATCGAGGGATATGCTTTAAAGCAACAGTTTTTGCTTTATCAATTAGCTAAGTTTGTTCGAAACCAGCCTCCTTTAGTTCACTGAAAATACTAGAACTAGACATCTTTATTCCTTCGTTAAGAAAAATGTATGTACTCTTCCTGGGTATGTCATCTGCCAATATAAATTGAAGCCCAAAACTCTGAGGGTGGGGACCAGTCACTCAGAGAAATCTGATATTGGTCTTCTAGGTCCAGGTCCTCAGTTTGGCTCTGAAAACTTCTTTAATAAATTTCTCTTTGAATTCACTTGACTCAACTCTGAATTCACTTCACAGCAATGAGTAGGTCAGTTAACAACTGTTATCTTTTGGTCACTGTTTCTAATGCTCTTTCTCAAACAAAGCTAAGAAATAGTTTACAGATAAAATGCATCATTTATTCTTTTTGAAAATTCATATCAAAATTCATGACTATAGGATTCTTACTTAACCTCTATCTTATTTACTTTCTTCCTCTCATGCCCCAAACCCCAGTTCTCAGTAACACTGGGTATCAGATGATTTGGATGTCACATAATTGCTTATTTACTTATCCCAAGTTATACACACAATCTCAGATGCTGACAGTATAAAATCTCAAAATTTAAAGATTTCTTTATTTTTATGCAGTTTCTTTTACCCTTAAGGTATATTCCACAGAAGCTGTCAAATTACTGTGTATTTAAGTCACTTAAAATGTGCTTCTGCTGGCTATGTCACAACTGGATATGCACTTAGGTTCATTAGTTTCATTCTGCTCATTTTATTTTTTGAATTTAATGATCGCTTTCTCTTAAGTATAAATTATTTAAATATATGATCCCAAAGTGAAATCTGCCAAGCAAGTCATATTTAAAGAAGTCTAGTTACTGTTCATTTCTTTTGTTACCTCATTTCCTCCCTCTCCTCTGAGCATGTATCTGCCCATTATTTTTATTTTATGGTTATCTTTTGTTATTTAAAAAAATATAACCACATATATTTGTTCAATACAAGCAAGTATATAGGTTTATACTCTGTTCTCATATAAACCATAGAAAACTATACAATTTGCTTACACCTCACTTTCTTCACTTAACAATAGATTTTTAGAAATAGGTTGCTAGATATGGAAAAAATAGGTTTGAAAGTAGAAGGCTAGGAGGTTTTATTTCATTGTTTCCCTCCTCCTCTAGCACCTTTCTCTGCACCAACAGGGATACTCTGCCAGCTTAGAATCCACTCTCAGTCTTTGCTCTTTCTTTTATACAGAACTCACCCTTCTCTCTCTCCAACCCTGCTGACCCCACTTTATGAAGACTCCAGGTAAGACGCTGTTGTTAGAAGCCACAGGGCCTGTTAAAAAAAAAAAAAAGACAATAGGCCCCAAGTGGACTCACTTATGCTAAGGCCCACATCACCAAAGCAAAACTTAATTATGCTCTAGCCTCTCCCAGGAAAGGAATCTTAAACCGGCCAGTCAGGAACTGTGTGGCCAGCACTAGTGAGGTCATCTGCCCAGCTGATCCCTGCTTTCCCCTAAAGGAAAGTGCCTTTGCCATCGCTACCTCCTTTTTTGCCCAGTGTAACTACCTTGCTGCTACTCCCTTCTACCTAAAAAGTCTTTTATTTTTCATAGTTCCTCAGAGTTCCTTTTTAGCTGCTAGACTTGATGTTGCCTGATTCATGAATCGTTGAATAAAGCCAACAAGAGCTTTAAAATTTAATCTGTTGAGGAGCCTCCCTAGTGGTGCAAGGGGTTAAGCTGCAGCACTATAAAGCTATCCAGAGCCACTGCAGTACAAGTTTGATCCCTGGCCAGGGAGATTCCCACATGGCGCAGCAGACCTCTCCTGCCTCGCCCGCTGCTCCCCTCAGCAGTGTATTTCAGTCAGTCTGCCTGTTCGGCTCTCCACTCTGTCTCTGTGTCCCCTCTCACCCCCCCATACCTCTGGCCTGCACCTCAGTTTGTATGCATAAATAAATCTTTTTTAAAAATTCAATCAGTTGAATTTGATTTTTAGCAGAATGCATATACCCTTTATGTCCCATATATCCTTTAACAGAATATATAAATACATGTAAATATATACATATAAATATGCGTATATGTAACAGATATTTTTGATATTCAAGATGTGTAACTGCGAAACCCATGTAAACAACCTGTAGTGATAACACTTCTACAACTTAAACTGTCCAAGCCATTGAAATCTGTGGACTTGCCTTATATAGAGGAAATAGTAGGAAGAAAAGTGCTCACTGATTGGAAAGTAGGAATATTGTCCTTTCAACAAGCTTCATAGAAAGAAATCCAGTTGTGCGTGATCAGTTGGATCAGTAGTTTTCTGAATGTTTGCTATCTCAAAAATCTTCCTCTGGCTAGACTAATCTGGTGCTATCCTAGCCAAAAATTACTTTATCATCCTTGAATTTCAATGCCAAGGACATACACTTCCTACCTTTGCAATGTCTTCTGTTTTGCTCTCTAAGTAGATTGTAAACGCCTTAAAAGTACAAATGGTGTCTTTGCTTTTGTAGCCTAGCCCTCCTGCAGCATGCTTCCCACACTAGTCCCATCATCATCCTGAACTTGGGTTTGATGAATGAATATTCAAAGTGAGTTTTGGTTTCAAGAAAAAGAAAGTAACCTCCATCCTTGAAAGAAATCTTTGATTTTTTAAAAAGATTTTATTTATGCATACAAGCTGGAATACAGGCCAGAGGCGTGGGGCGGCTAGAAGGTTCACCAGAGAGAGTGGGGAGCAGCACAGGCAGGTAGACGGAAATACGCTGCTGAGAGGAGCAGCGCGAGGCAGGAGAGGTCTGCGGCGCCATGTGGGAATCTCCCTGGCCGGGCGTCGACCTCGCGATGCCGCTTCCTGACAGCTCCACAGCACAGAGCTTAACCGCTGCGCCACCAGGGAGGCCCAGAAATCTTTGATTTTAACATAAGCCACTGTAAAGCTGCTCATTTTTCAAAAAACCAATCTAACTTTCTAAGGCTGATTTTTAGAATGAAATCAAGTTATCTCCATTTACTGTATTTTATCCTTACAAAAGGATATCTTATTTGCAATATATATTCTTATTAATTAAATGTAGTAACTCCTAACTTTACTTAAAAGAAAAATAGAAACAAAACAAAGGAACAGACAAAGGTAAACCAAAAAAAATCCGACTGTAGAATTGAGGCTACTGGATGGGGGAGATGGGGTATGTAAAGCACAGGGCGGAGGAGACCCAACGACTTGGGAGAGATTGTGGGTGCTTTGGTGGTGGGTGTGAAATGGCAATCTACAGTCTGAAGAGGTGTACCTAAACCTATACCTCCAAATCATATAAAGTGTTGTAAACCAATGTTACCTCAATTAAAAAATAAAAAATAAAAAAATAACAATGTTAAATTAACATTAAAAAGTCATTGTAGTAAAACCTGCTTCCAACTACCTTAGTCACAGGTCAGTGCAAAAAAAATTGCCTTATGTCAGAATCAGTATTTGCTGGATGGTATTCTCAGAGTCAGCAAAGTTCGGGACCTTTTGAATCAGCAGAGAGAACCAACATCAGTCTTGATTTCTCTCTACTGAAAATTAGCTGAGTTCTAGAGGTTCAAATGTATTGGCAACTATTTGAAGGCCATTTATTTGTTTTTAGTTGAGTGAATGAGGGTATAGGTAAAAAAACTCATTGTGATAACTCAGTAATCAGTATCAAGTTTATGTTAGCAATTATGTGGGGTGCAATTTAAGCTATGACCATGAATTGCAACAATGAAAGCAGTTGAATTTGCTGTTAATTCTCCAAACACGTGTGTTAGGATTTTGGAATTTTAATTTTAGTTCCTGAAGGCACTGGGAAGGCTGTAAAAAGAAAACGCAAGGGAAACAGCTGAAGAGTGTTTCATCAGTGGGACTTGGGACACAATAGCAAACTGACAAAGAAAAAGGAAGGGGGCTTCAAGGGTGGGATGGCGTGTGCAGTGAAGGAACTGTAGTTTTTTGTTTTGTTTTGTTTTTTAATCTCAAAGGAACAAAAAGGGAAATTGTGGGAAAAGGTGGAGAAATGTATGACCAGTAGGAACCTGGTCAGGGGAATTTGGTTTTTCTCAAACAAGGAGTGGCTTGGGTCTATGGTAGGAAGAGGAAGTAGGAAAGGAGGAAAGGAACCCCTTTCAGCTCCTCTGGAGGTTTGGAAGGGGCAATCTCAGAGGAGTCAAGAGCAGAAAGTAGGGCCAGCTGTAGCTTTTGGAGTAGCCCTGGGCAGAAGGAGAGGGTTGAGGACCAGAGCAAGCTACCTACAGAAATTAGGGGGGCTATAAAGAAATGCTTAAAATCATTAAAAAAAAAAACGAACTCTGAGAATGGAGATGGAATCAAAATTTCAAAAAAAATAAAAAAGGAAGATTATTTGAGAGCTATACTGTAGACTTTATTTTAAAACAATGGTTTTTGTTACTAACCTAAAACAACTTAAACATTTTTTTCTTAGAAATATGGCCTAATGGGGGGGGGCCTTCCTGGTGGCGCAGGGGTTCAAGTCTCAGTGCTATCAAGTTATTTCCAGCTACAGCAGCACGTTAGATCTCCTGTCTCCTCTGTTCCTCCCCTCAGCAGTGTACTTTAGTTTATCTGCTTGTTCTGCTCCCTACTCTGCCCCTGGTGAATCCTCTCATCCCCACACCTCTGGCCTATACCCCAGTTCTTATATGCATAAATAAATAAAAATAAATCTTAAAAAAAAGAAATATGGTCTGATGGAAGCTCATAGTCACAGATTTCTATTTGAGCACTAGAAATACCATCAGATTTAAATTAAAATGAATAGATTAATTGTAATTATAAATTAATTTATAATTGAAATATCACCTGCAATCTCACCCTTTTCCCCCCTTCCTCCAACTATCACAATCATTGTAACATTTTGATATGTATTTTTCTGGGAAATACATTTGTCCACATACAGAGATACCAGGTATTTAAAAAGGCAATGGAATCACACTGCATGTAACAATAGTAGTTAACACTTGTTGAGAGCTTAAGCTATGCCAGGCACTGTTCTCAGGGCTTTATCTGTAACACTGCATTTAGTTCCCACCACAACCTAGTGAAGTGGTAATACTCACATTTTATAGATGAGGCACAGAATGCTTAAGAGACCTGCGTAAGGTTCACACAACCAAGTGCTGGGATTTGACCCCAGACCTTCTGAAATCTATATACGGTGCTTTTAACCATTATAACTAATTATGTTCCATATTAGTGTACTGTACTATGCTTTCTTTTATTTAAAAATAGCACAGTAGACACTCTTCCATATCAATATAGATCTTTATCATTAATAAGTTATAATTTATGTATTCAATCTTCCAGCGATGGGCATTAGGTTTCACATTTTTTTGCTTTTGCATACTGTTTTGCAACCATCTCAGGCTGGGTGGGTTTACCATTGGGTCTAGAGATTTGAAAGAGAATTTTGGATCCCTTGGCATCATTTTCACAGGTTTTAATGGTAAGCAGGGGAAACAAGGCAGCAGGGAGACAACAGCTTGCACCCTCTGCCCCAGTGTGATGCCACCCTGACACCGCCTCCCTCCTAGGCACAGGTGTGCATACTTGCACAGGCCACGCACCCATGCTCCACGTACCCATAATCAGGCACGTGTGCTCCACACCCACAAGCCTTCTACATTAACAAGGTGATGGCCACAGAAGCCAATGGTGTAAAAAGCTTGATCAATTTAATTTATCCTACACATACATACATCTTTATTCATTTATTCTATATTCTTTTATAATTTATTTCTAGAAGTAGGATTTTTTGGGTGACATTGTGAATTTACTCTGAGAAAGTTTCTGGATGAACATTCCACTATCATTGAGTTTGGGAAGCTTTGGAGCTTAATCTTCATTTCAAGTTGGACTCACAGGTAAGAGGCTCCCTATTGCCACCCAGTGGCAACATCTCCTTATTGTAGTAGCAACATTTTGAGATCATTCAAGAACACTCCAGGGAAGGATCTTGAGCAAAATGTCCTCAATCTTTTCTTTATTAACACAAACAATACCTCAATGATAAAATTTATTTATATTTAAGATCACTTCCTTAGGGAACGTGAACATAGTAGTTCAACACATCGTCAAAGGTATAAACGTTACATTTTGCCTTATTTTAAATGTAATATAGATCACAAATATAGTTAAGAATTAAAATTACACTAAGGTATAAGAAAAACAAAACGACCATAATTTCATTGTCAAGTAAAAATCACTTTTTAGGGGTCACTTAGCTAAATTTTACTTTAATTTTTAAAAACACAAAGCTAGTGTTATACAGTTTGTCTGCCTTTTTTTTTTTTTTGGTCATATTTTACTAATTTGACTTTCTTGTAGGCCCATAAGAACAGGAGCTTTGCCTTATTTATTGCTGTATTGTTAACACCTATAAAGTCCCTGGCAAAACTGGTTGATTAAATAAAATTTTGCAAGAACTAAAATTTGTGTTTAAAAAATATTTATTTTCATATTTTACTGAGATAATATTGGTTTGCTACATTACATATTTTAGTACAGGTTCACACCTTTTCAAAATACGTTACTACCAAAGTACCAATAACCCTCCGCCCCAGTTCACTGGATTATGGGTTTTTTGCTGTTGTTGTTCCTCATTTTTTCCCCCCTTCATTTTTACGAGATTGTGTCTCCTAGGCTATGCAACTCTTGACTTTATGGGGAAATAGTTTCGGTGTTTTATTTCAGGCTATTTTTAATCTCTGCTTTCTCTCCTCTTTATTTTCCCTGACTTATTTTTGTAGCCAGTGGTGTAAGAGACACAAAGACTCCCTCAAAAGGGTTTTGAAAGTGTGTGTCACAGAGAAGTAGGCAGCCAGGTGATCCAGTGGGAGAACCTGGGCTGACAGAAACACAAGTCTCAATCACTGTGTTCTTGTGGTCATCCCATAACTAACCGCTTGGTTCCCAGATGTGTGAAGCAAAGAGCCTGGGCTCTAGGGTCTTCTGCAGCTGGAATAATGTGGGAGTGTATAGTCCTAGTTGAGGGCAAGTGTCTTCTTGAAGTTAGAGGCAGATGCCTGAAAAATAAGGTGCCCGGAGAGAAAGGGCCGGGCCAGCTGCATGGGTGTGGGACTTCCACAGGGTCGGGGGTTCATCTCCCTTTAAAGTTCTGCTTTGGCCATTTTGAAAATTTTGAACAAGGACCCTCACATTTTCAGTTTGCACTGGTCCCCTCAAATTATGGCGTTTGAGTGGGAAACAGAATGTAGATGGGGAGACAGAAGAGTAGTGTGGCATAGAAGGAAGAACGAAAGAATGTGAAAAGAAAAGGGCGTGGCACCTCTCTTACCTTTGGAGAGCTCAACTTTACAGTCTCCTAGGACACACCTTAAGATACCCGGAGGACAGGCAGGCACTGCCATTTCCTTCAACACATCACTAACATCCCAGGAAAGACTTCAGCCTGTGACGGCTTCCTGGAGGCCCAGGAACTGGGAGGAGCTGGGAGGAGCTAGGAAGAGCTGAGATCGTCTTGGGTTCCTGGGATCACCTGGGGCAGGGGGAGCCATCTCTGGGAGAGACTCCCGAGTGCCTGTCAGGAGTGGGAAGCTGCTGCACTTCCGGTGCTAGAATCGCTAGTACAATACAGTTCTCCTCTTTTCCCATCTCAGTTTTCTCCTCTTCCCTTCTAGAATAACTCAACTCGAAAACAGTATGTGGGGTTGAGCAGGCCATCGATCCTGTGGTGGGGAGGAGGTGTTGGTGGCCCAAAGTGGGCCAGCACAGCAGAAGTTAAGGTGGATGAGCTGGGGGGAGACGGGCCAGCTTGGGGTCTCAGGGCTGTAGCAGGGTGAGAAGAACATGCATCTCAGGGGGCAGCGGGGTGGGAGGGCTTGCCCTGGGGTGTCTGAGGCCAGAAAGTTGGAGCACACACTTGTTTGATGGAACATGGCAGGCCAGTGTGTAGTGTTCAAGCCCAAGTGAGGTGAGGAGGACATCCCTGTGAGGGGAGACCACGTGGTGGGGGTGCGCTCATATGGGAGGGCAGCCTGTGTCCACACCTGAGGGTGAGAAGGGTGTCCCTGTAGTCAGGCGGTGATAGGACAGTACATAGAGGGCACGTTCAGGTAAGTAGCCACACTGAGGACAGCGGAAGCTGAGTTTCTCACTGCTGGGGAAGGAGTTATAGATATGAAAAAGGAGAAAACTGATGAACCCTCTGTTGTTCTTTTGGAATTAAAGATGTCACTGTGAGGTCATGGTTTTCAATATAGAAAATTATGAAATAAACAAAACAAAGAAATAAGCAGGTGTGTGTGTGTGTGTGTGTGTGTGTGTGTGTGTGTGTGTGCGCGCGCGCGCATGCTCACATGCATTCACAAGCCCTGTCACTGCAGAGGGACTGGGCCGTATACATCCCAACAGCAATGAGCCCCATATAGCAGCTAGAACTTGACTCCTAGTTTCACTCTTCACTAAGAAGACCCAGGACTTCCTTGAAAAAAATGACTGATGCAGAACCCAGGCAGTGAAAGTATAGGATGATCCCAAATATCTTGTGTCCAGGGACACAAAGCCAGTTTGACAGTAATGCCTTACAAGTCATTGAATAAAAATAGAGCTAGGTATCAGTAAGACAGAAATCAAAGAATAAACTAAAATAATGATGAGGAACAGGATATCTACAATGGTCTCCTAGTCCTTCCCTACAAAACACAGTAATTACAGAGGGGAAAATAAACGTTTACAGTACAGAAGCCTGGCACACAGCACTTTCATCAAGTGATGAAAATCGACATCACCAATAATGTAGATCCTTGACAGGCCGTAAACAGAGAGCAGAACAGGATTTCTGTGGTTCCTGCCAAGGATGATGTATAACATCAGACACACAGACTACCTTCTCTTCCCACTGGGAATTCTGTTTTTGTCATCTACTTCTTTAGATGTACTACAACATTTCAACTCTAGAATCTAAGCTTTTCGAAGGCTTGAAGAGATAAGGTTCCAAACATTCCTTATAACTATCTGTGACAATTACTTATAGAACATAGTTAAAGAAATATCTACCCTGCCTAAAGTTCATTCATAAAAGCGCTCAGACGATTTTTTCAAAAGTGAGAGAAATGACAAAGTATTGCTTTCACATGTAAGAAATCAAAAAGAATCATGATACAGAAAGAACAGCAGTGGTTGCCTGGGGTAGGAGAAGGGAATTAAGGGGAGATGATGTCTAACAGGTGCAGTTTCAGTTTTACAAGAAGGAGAGTTTGGGGGTGGGTGGTAAAGTTCAGAGCTGTGAATGGATTTGTTATCACTGAACTGTATACTTTCAAATGTTTGGGATGGTTCATTCTATATTACGTGTATTTTGCCACATTATAAAAGATATGTTCAATATTTTGGAAAAAAGACTCTTGCTAAGAGGAAGTCAGTGTTAATCCAATGAATGTAAATGTAAATTTTCATGATACTTATTAACAAAATGTGCAACATAATCAAGTGATCATAAAAACACTAAATCCTTTATATTCTGGTAGTTATCACCTTTTTCAAGTCATTAACACCTTAATCTTCACTGTCTGAATTAAATCTTAAGGACTTGTTACAGAGAATTGTGTGCCTTTTTCTTTTTTAAGATCCAGCACTAATCAGATGTGTGACAGATCTAAGACTGTGGTTGAAGATAAGTTCGCTATTATATAGAAGTCAGAGGAAACAGACTCTAAGTGTGAAAGATATTTGAGAGTATCAGTGTGTACAGAGAGGGAGAGAAAGGATATTCCTAATAATGGTTTCCCAATAAAACTTACAAAGTTCCCCATCCCCTTGTGGATAAATGCCCAGCCAACAGCCCTGAAGCAGGATCTCTGGGGCTCAAAAGCTTGCCACAGGTCTAAGGCACCTGTCGGGAACCAGTAAGGGAGAGGGACA
>PVIJ01010940.1:0-57414 GCA_004024925.1 Scalopus aquaticus | reverse complement strand
TCTCCCCGGCTGGGCATCGAACTCGCTCGCATCGCTGCTGCCGACAGCTCCACAGCGCAAGGCTTAACCGCTGCACCACCAGGGAGGCCCCTCAGCAGTGTATTTCTGATCTGCCTGTTCTGCTCCCCACTCTGTCTCTGATGAACCCTCTCGCCGCCCCACACCTCTGGCCTGTACCCCAGCTTGTATGCATAAATAAATGAATCTTTAAAAAAAAAAAACTGAAAAAAAAAATCATTCAATGTACTATTAACATTGCATCATACCATTAAATTTTTAATATTTTATTTAATTAAAATTTGCTTCTCTGAAATCTAATAGGTGAATCTCCCCCTCCACTTTCTTTATTGATATCTGTATCTCCTCTTCTATAAATTATTTGTATCCCTTTTTCCATTTGACAGAATTGAGCAATATTTTTAAAAATTGTTAAGACATTTCTGTAGTCTATCTCCAAAGAATGTACAATAATTTGTATTTTAAATATAGTTTTCCATACTCATTTTAGAAGTATCCTATGCAAAAAACATAGAGTGCATACCTGGAAGATTTTCAGGGCTTTTATAAGTCCTCCAACTTCATTCTTTAAGGAAAAAATGAGAGTTGCTCTTCCCCTTTCTAAGGAATTGTCTTTGTTCTCCTTATTATCTTCAATCATGACGAAAAATGAAATATAATAAACTCTTCTGGTTAAGAATTTTTCTTGCCCTAAAATTAATTATTTTATAAAATGATTATTAACATTTTTTACAGTAGCAAACACATGGAAAGGTTGTCTTAATGCATAAAATGTAAGTATTCTTTTGCCTTAATCTTTAATTTCATTGATTTATTCATTATAAAACCCGAGTCTTCTAAGTTCCAAATCTCAAATAAATGATTTAACATTTCTTTTAAGACTAACATAAAGACCCCAAAGTAAAATTTATTGAGTTTGTCTACATTTACTTAGTCCCCATTTTCCCTGACATTGTTACTATGACATGCTGAAAGAAGAAAATTCTGTAAATTTAATCTATGCCCTGACCTACCAGTGTTATCATAATGTAAGCAAACTTAAACAGCTGGGAGCAAGAATCAAAGAACAGTAAAAAAAAAAAATGATTCTGGGCAGTCAGTGTAGCATTGAGAGAACTTCAGATTTCTTGACAGTTCATCCTCCGATAATCTCTCAGAGTTTATATAAAACTATATAAAGACTTCCTGTCATGTTTCAAAACTGTCCCTCAAGTTCCCCTGGCAGGAGCCAGTGTAAAAAGTATTAATCATCATGGCTAGTCTAAGTTCCATTCCTTTGGAGTTCATAATTTTCTCTTCTTTCCCTGCCTCTGGATTGGATCTAGTTTTGCCACCCATATCTCCCCAGTGGGTGGGGGCAGAAGGAGGTGAACGATATACTTCTTGAATATTTATGTTTTCCAGGGCATTGCACTACTTTGATTTATTTAAGGATAATGAAGTATTACGCTGAGATTTAAAAACACTCTTACTCCTCTGGTTTAAATCAATGTGAGAGGCCTCCCTGGTGGCACAGAGGTTAAGTGCTGCGCTCTGGAGCTGTTGGGCAACAATGCAAGTTCGAAGACCAACAACTGGCCCTGACATAGCAGAACTCTCCTGCCTCAGCAGACCTCTCCTGCCTCGCCCACTGCTCCCCTCAGCAGTGCATTTCCTTCCATCTGCCTGTTCTGCTCCCCATTCTGTCTCTGGTGAACCCTCTCGCCACCCCACGCCTCTGTCCTGTACCCCAGCTTGTATAAATAAATAAATAAATAAATAAATAAATAAATAAATAAATAAATAAATAAATAATAAATGTGAGAATGAATTTCCTTAACAGAAACTTAGCTAAGAAACTAGAAGAGTATTCTCACCCCTTCCCCCACCTCACCTCCCTTCTTCCAAATAAGCTTACAGAACATGGGATTTTGATCTTCACTGAAATTTAGCCATAACATTGCCTGGTTGACAGATTTTAGGAGATACCAGTTCTTCTTTCCTTTAGTCAACTACCCAAAGTCCTTTTCAGAACCTCAATATTTGCGCTTGTCACTTTTTTCATTTCCCAGTTCAGTCTATCCACCCTCTCTGATTCCTTCAGGGGCAAAAACACAGTACTAGACACTGGTAAGATAAAAGGCTATAAATCAGAAATATTCTGCAGGGGAGGGGGAGGGAGAGGGATCAAAACAGGGGAGGGAAGAGCACAAACGACTATGGTGATGGTGCACCATACAAAAGGAAGAATGATGTAAAATACATACATATATATGTGTATATGTATATATAAAGATAAAAGGCTATGAAGTGTACCATAGGGCACACTTGTTTGACTCTGTGTCTCAGGAAGAAGTATATATTTTCTTTTTAAAGCAACACTCCAACAAGCCAATGCCAGTAGGTACTTTCCTTTTTCCTATGAAAGGCAGGGAGAGAGTCACTCTTCCTCACCTGAAAATGCACTGGTGTGCAGCACATACCACTGGAAATAAGGAAGACATAACAAGAAGGAGGTCAGAAAGCGCGCATATTGACTAACTCTTTTTTCCCTTAGTTTAAAATCAGTAACAAGAGTAACTTAAATTTTTCTGATCTACAAAACAAAATACTATCCAATTAAAATATTATGAAAGTATGAATTCTGTTTGAAGACAGACTTAAAAGTTGTGGCGAGAACTGCAATGAAGAAGAAAATCCTCCAGAACATTGTGATTTTCATTTCTAAATGGCAAAAGAGAATGAGGATCAAAGTAAAGATACAACACAAAGGAGAACACTGTGCATGAAAAACATTATTATGGGAAATCAAAGAATCAGCAAAGAAAATGGAAATGAATGATACATCCCTGCCTGAAGATAATTTGATGAACTCCAGTAATTCATAAACCGCAAATTAAAGCTTTGCAGAAACATATATAGTTACTTTAAGCTGTACTCATGTCTAGTTTTAATCAAATAAATACTTTCTTCCTTCTTTGAGAATTAATTGATAGTCAAATACTTTTACTGGGTTAGAAAGTTCAACTCCAGTTTCCGCCCCGCCCCCCCCCAAGTCAACTAGAGTAGAGCATCAATGGGGAGTTAATTTTAAACCTCTGAAAACCAAATGGCCAGAGGCAAGAAACTTACCTGGACTATTAACAGGATGGAAACTACTAGGCCCTATGCCTGCGTCAGTCCTAACCTTGGAACCAAGCTCTTGGTCTTCTGTAGGGATGGAGGTCACAGGATAGGTGTGGTTCTGCATCTAAGAACCCTCCCCCCACCACCCCGCTCCCTGCCCCGGGTATCTAAGGGAATGTTCCCTTTATGGAAGAAAGGAAAGAGAGAGATGTTGCCATTTGACAGAGCGGAAGGAAAGGAAAAAGAATGTGTCTGTTTCTGCTAACATAAAGGTGTCACACAGAGTTGGGTTCAACTCTGAACTTCAGTTTCCTCACCTGTGCAATTTAAGAAATAGCTATCTCACAGGGTTTGCTGTGAGGTGAAATCAGATGACGTTTAAAGAGACAGTTTCTGGCACAAGGAGGTCCTCAAAAAATAGTGTATTTTCTTCCCAAAGAAGGTGGAAGGAAAGTAAAATGAGTGACCACTGACGTACAACTTCCTATTCCCAAACCAAGGCCCCCAAGGGTATTTACCTTCCGGGAGGGTGGCTCTGCCTCTGCCCTGTGCCTGCCCAGCGCTCTCAAATCCTCGACGGCTGTTCCCGGACCCGGGGGGTGAGGGGGTCACTTTACTCGCCTCGGGTGCTGCCGGCGGTGAGCTGTGTCTGCCGCGGATTAGCGCGGCCCGCCTCTTATAGAAAAAAGGCGTCGGAGCTGGCCAATGGGCGCCCGAGGCGGCGGGGCGCGTCCGCCCGGAGCTGACCTTCCCTGGGTGCTGATCGCCCCTCCAGCCTGTGCCTAGACTCATACGCCTCGCTTAGCCT
The DNA here is from genome assembly GCA_004024925.1 of Scalopus aquaticus. Taxonomy (NCBI): domain Eukaryota; kingdom Metazoa; phylum Chordata; class Mammalia; order Eulipotyphla; family Talpidae; genus Scalopus; species Scalopus aquaticus. The sequence goes on along the minus strand of PVIJ01010940.1, from coordinate 53,483 downwards.
TTAAGTGTATCTGACTGGGGTTTTAATTAAGCTAATGTTCCTATCTGTAACTACCGAAGTCTGACTAATAGTAAACGATGTCCACAGTTGGAAATTCCCTCCAACCCAAGATAACACCTATTCCCATGACCTCCTAGGCTTGCGTAGCTCAAAGCAAAAATCCCTCTACCTGGATATTTTTGTACTTCTAGGTTATTTCACAGCCCAGACCTACTTCGTTATTCTCTTGGTGTCTTGCCTTGTTTTCTTGGGGGCAAAGCCACTGTTGAACTTTATTGGAAAGAAGTGCTCAGTACCTTTCCAATTGAATTTTAAAGCTGCAAGCAGATGACCATGCTGTATTAGCAGAAAAGCATGATACATGTGCTGGGGATACATGGGACAGAAACCAAGAAGGTGGACTAAGTTATTTACTGAGTGTTCAGCCAGTTGCGCTCTCTCGGCCCTGTGCTGTTTCACTCACCATGTCACCATTCCTAAGAGGAGGGTTGTTTTGAATGCCAGTGAATAAATACATATTTTGTTTATGATTTTATCATTTAATCCCTGAAACAAGCTACATCCATCTTCCAGAAACCACACTTGCAATGGGGATGCCTCCAAAGCTTACTTCTATGGCTTTGTGATTTTTTTGTTTCCTTGTTTTCTCTCCTTTACCATAAATCCTTGAAGGCAAGAACTGTGCCTTTCATCTCTACAGCACAGGGTCTGCTACAGAGAAACTGCTCAGTAAACAATTACTCAGTATTCATTTCTTGAGAAGGAATGAATGAATACAAAAATGAGCAAGTCTATGTTTAAGAAATAAAAGATATGATAATTTTTAAAAAGGTCCTTTCCCTGAAATCCTTGATCAGAAAGGTCAAAGCTCTGTTTTTATATCTGGCTGTGAATCAGAAACAGTTCCTACAAGACTTCAGATGTTAGAAGCCATATGGGATTCTAGCCACATTCAAATGGAAATTAATTTGAAGAGGCAGGAAGATAAAGGCAAGAGATCAGGGCAGGACATAATCTCTTGAGTCCTCAAGATCCAAATCTATTAAATCTCCCTCTGAAAAGCAGCACAGTCATCTTCACAGCTTGATGCCTTCAGCACTCAACCTCTCCTGACACCCAGATGGTCTCACGGGAAAAGTGGCCCATAAGCCTGTTTACACACAGGTTTATATAAGTTTTATTCTAAATTTGCTTCAATGTTCATTACACTTTCAAAAACTACAATTGAAAGTCCTGTTTATTATCTGAACATCTTTATTTCAACACATTACTCCAAGAAATGGTGGCTTGTGGTGCTTTCGAACACACTGAGCAAAACAGCCTGAGCCGTATTGGGCAGGACCAGGCCTCTGCGTGCTGTGCGGTCCAGCCTGCCCAAAGACACACAGTGAGAGACCGAGGGGTCCCAGAATCCAAGGCTCACTTACCCCATAGAAGTCTTCACCTCAATAGGCCACAACATTTCCGAAAGTGGAGCAAGGAATCCAAAAGGCTTATTTCTTTTTTTTTTTTTCTTTTTTTTTTTTTAAAGATTTTATTTTATTTATACATACAAGCTGGGGTACAGGCCAGAGGCGTGGGGCGGCGAGAGGGCTCACCAGAGACAGAGTGGGGAGCAGAACAGGCAGATCAGAAGTACACTGCTGAGGGGAGCAGCAGGTGAGGCAGGAAAGGTTTGCCACACCATGTGGGATTCTCCCTGGCTGGGCATCGAACTCGCGTCGCTGCTGCCGACAGCTCCACAGCGCAGCACCCAACCGCTGCGCCACCGGGGAGACCCTAAAAAGGCTTATTTCTTTGATTTTGGGTTCTGAGTCATATGGAAACCTCTTTGTCCACTATTAAGAGACAATTATGAATGCACCTAATACCACCTAGTCTAAGTCCAAGGAGCATGATTTACACACAATGCAAATGGTGCTCCCTGGGGTTGTGTGATACAACATTCCTGCTCAAAAGAATAAAGCTAACAGCATGAGAACAGCCTCCAGCTGTGGAAAGATGGAATTCTGCTTCATTAGAAGTGCTGGCTAGTCAGGTTCTTTGGATGGAGAGACTATCTTACTTTGTGAGAAAAAACTGTGATTAAGAAACAGGCCCCACTGCTTGGGTACTCTTGGTTTCTCCGGATGTCTGCTCTTCGACTTTGCTTCCTCCTCTTTAAAGAGGCATTATCTCTTTCCTTATTCAAATAGCCATTTCTCCTACAATTCCAACAGCATTTACTGGGGATGCAGAAGGAAAAGCCAGTACCATTTATCTAATTATGATCTCTGAAGCTTTTAAGAAAGGGTACCAATAAGTTGACATTAGGGAAAATCAGAAACTTGATGATTAAATTGCTTTCTCCTTGCTTTCTCTGAGTTCAAGATAGTGTGGATGAGCTTTCATAGTAATCAGTAAGATTCTGAAGAATCTAAATGTGACTATCTGGAAAAGTCAAAAGAAGAAAATACACCATGTGGAGAGACCAGAAATGCCACTCATGGAGTTCCAAATGGACAGAAAGAGAATATCATCCTTAATCTTTAGGAAAATCCTGTCTACATGGTATTAATACCCTGGACCCCATCCTGGAAGATGTCAGGCTTTTTCTCTCGGGGGCCAAATATTAGAAAACTTTGCAGACTCCACTGTGGCAGAAATTCATCAACAAAGCCTCAGTCTCCTACAAAGAGCAGCATCCATGTCCTTAATCTGTCTTTAGTCACTACAGACAGCTTTACATAACTTTTTCCTTAGAGAACAACAAAGCTACTAATTATCAGATGTGTAAATAAGCTGGCTATGACCTGCTAAGTAGATGTTTTATGCATGAAAAGGGCCAAGAGGACTTACAAAACATGGCCAGAAAAAGGAAGCTTCCTGGTGCAGCCTTTGGCTTTGCAGATGATGTGGGTAAATACAGCTCACATGGCCACTTAGCAAGTTCAGAGCCACTTCAAAAGAGAGCTAAGAGCCTCTCGCTGCTCCTACAGCGAGCTGCTCCACTATTTCCTCTTCAGACTGTATCTGAGCTCACCCCATTGAGAGTCCTGGAGACACACTTGCAAGGGAGCACCTGGCCAAACACAAAGAATAGGCAGTTCCACACGTGGCCCTCCTGTCTGCCACCACCTTCTGCTGCCACGTGGGCAGTAGAAATGGCCATTGCTCATCTCAGTAATAAAATCCTTGAATAAATTTTGTAGAACTTTAAATCAACCTCATGAGAGTTACCAGGCAACTCCTTCAGGAAAGTGGCGGGGGGTGTATGATGAGGTACAGAACTCCAGGGACTCAGAAAAAGACCAGTGTGTGTCATGCAAAAGACCTGGTACTGAAAATGCTATGAAGTTGTGAACTTAGTGCGAACCATGAGATCCAATCACTATAATGCAAAACCCAATAAAATGACAGAGCCCTGCCACTTGCAGCAAACAATTCTACTCCAAAGTGAATTCTCTTTTGAAAGGACTTTAAAAATCACTCAAGGTCATGGATCAAAAACAAACAGAAACAGAGGCACAGAGCACAAAGAGTGGCAGCATCTGTTATTTGTGATGTTTTAGTTTTCAGTGGTGGTAGCCCTAAGAAGGCTGTTAATCAGCACCTTTTAATCAAATTATACTTCTGAAAAGTTGGCACTGGCTAAGCAATCTACTAAATGGACTAAGACAATCCCAAGGATAGAAAAGGTCAGATTTAGGTTTTGTGGCACCTTACACGTATTCAGTATGGGAGTCCTGTTGAAGAAAAAGAACACAAAAGTTCAAAATTCAAAAGTGCCAGGAACCTCCTCAGCCATTGGAAGGGGCAAATTAGAGGCCCTGAAACCAGACTTTGCTGTACATTAGCTTTAAAATTGGCCAAAGGCAGTACCCAAATTGCTTACTGGTCACTATCTTGGTTCAGCACCCGTGGGCAGACTACTCAGGCTTAGTAAACAACAACAATGGAAATTATTTAACAAACAGAAAAGCAAAGAATTACTGAGGTCAACATATGGCCGTTTACTTTACTTAAAGCAATATCCAGTCCGTTAAGTCCCAAAAAAGTAACAAAGGTGGTGTCTTCCCGCCACTGCTGATGTGGAGCTCCTCTTCCAAACAATAGGCCACATTTCCAAAATGGCGTCTTCCTGCTTCTGCAGATGCACAACAGCCAGAGAGTAGGCCAGGTTCCAACTCATGAGAACGACACAGAACACAACTGGAGATGCTCCCAAAACTGTTGTGGTGCCCCAGCACAGCACCAGGCCAACACACTACAAACAGCAACTACAGCAGCCAGACGGCCCAACAGACTGCACTCACGCATTTTAGGAAGACCTCCGCTTTGGGCCTCTGCCTTCTTCCTTCGGCTGCAGTAAAGACAAAACTGGGATCAGTTTCTGTAGCTCGTCTACTTGCAAAGCCTCCAAAGTTGCTGGCCCCAAAGTCACTGAAGATTAAAAACATTTCTTCTTGGGCTTCCCTGATGGCGCAGCGGTTAAGCGCTGCACTGTGGAACTGTCGGCAGCTGTGATGCGAGTTAGACGCCCAGCCGGGGAGAATCCCACATGGTGCGGCAGACCTCTCCTGCCTCGCCCGCTGCTCCCCTCAGCAGTGCGTTTCTGATCTGCCTGTTCTGCTCCCCACTCTGTCTCTGGTGAAGCCTCTCACCACTCCACACCTCTGGCCTGTACCCCAGCTTGTAAATAAATAAATCTTTAAAAAAAAAAAGTTTCTTCTTTTCCTACATCATGGCAACTGTTTCCTCTATTCCTTCAGCATGACGACTGCCTCTTTTTTACTGCTGCGCCACCAGGGAGGCCCATGACTGCCTCTTTTATTCCTAAATCATGGCGACTGCTTCTTCTTCTCCTTCAGTCCCTTTTATTTTTTATCAGAAACTCCGCCCCAAAATGCAAACTTAGCATTTTCCCTGGCGCTATTCATTCTCATCCACAAACCCCTCCAGGGGGCACTACCTTTACCTGACTTTGGACTCAGCCAAGTTACAGAAACACCTGGGGAACTTTAAAATCCTGATCCCCAGTTCGTATCCCCCACAAATTAATCAGAAAGTCTGGGGGCATGTGTGGGAGTGAGAGTCAGGCATCAGTATTTTTAAAAGATCCCCAAGTGAGTACCATGTGCATCAGAGTTTGAAAACCACTGTTTTAACTTTAAATTTTATTAGCTTCAGGAAAGCCTGCCTCTGCAGATAGAGCAAATTTTCACTCATATATTTAACTTTGTTGGACAGTTACCATATTCTAAGGACTGTATCCCCAGCATTTCGCACTATGCCTGAGGTGAGGCAGGTGATCAGTAGTTTTGGGAGTGTATAAACAAACATTAGTCAGGTAGTGTCTCACTGGAGACTGGCTGTAGACTAGGTTTAGAATTCTCCAGTTTATCTCTTCCTATAGATGTGGCAGTTTTTAAAGGAGCACTAGGTTTAACCTAAGATAAAGATACTTCATGCTCCCTCCTACTTACTAGGTGGCCCTCTGAATTTTGCATACAAAAGAAGTCAGTTAGCAAGCCTCCTGAAACAGAATGAAGTATCTTTTCATCTATTGTTCTTGCTTGTTTTCTTGAAAATGAAACTATGTGGAAGAATAAAGAATTTATCTGACTGCAGAAATTCCAAACAAGTAGTAGAAGATCTCTTTTCCCAACTCAACTAGCACCCTTAACTCAAACATGGAAAGCAAAAGTAACAAGCTTCATCATGTCACAACCAATGAGTATTTCTAGCAGCCCCCATCTGCTAGTAGCACGAGAATTAATAAACCGAAGATTCGGTTCAGTTCAAATTTACTCTGGCCCACTAATTTAAATCTACCTTTCAAATATTGCTCAATCTTTAATTTTAAGAAATAAGAAAGGTCTAGTGCCTTAAATAGCTCCCTCCTAAACTGGTGTCCAGGTATAGCTGGGAGACTTTGCGGTGGATGTAAAAGGCATTATGTTCTTTCCAACTCTCACCTCAGCTTCCAGAGCATTGGCCACACACCACCACTTGAGACTGTCCTAAGCTAATATAAATTCTGGAGCTTGTCTCTTTTGGATTAGGTTAGGTTGCACAGCACTCCCTGAGTGACTAGGACTCAGCTCAGCTCCCACTGAACAAGCCCTTGAGTCTCCTACAAGCCTTGAGTCTCCCCCGTCTCTACTGGGGCATTGATGTCCTTTTTGGAATCGATGGATTTGAGAGTGGAGCGGGGTCCTTGGGTTCACTCTGGGGAAGGTTTCACCAGCGCTCCCTTCAGAAGCACGTGCCAAGTTTCTCCATGAGACAGAGACTCAGTTATACTTAAGGAACAGGTTTATTAGGGGAAAAAAGTAAAGGACACTTGTACAGATACAAGTGGGCAAAAAGAGCTGCCCCACTGAGGGGGCAGGTTTGCTAAGAGAGGCCTGCATGGTGCAGGTCACGGGCAGACAGGCCGCTCCCCTGCAGAGGGACAGAGTTGGTAAAGGAAAGCACCTGCATAGGCACAGGTGGGCAGAGAAATGGCTGCCCTGAATTCTTTCACGGATGGCACTGATATAGCCTTCTTTCAGTTGGGAGGGGCTCATCTTCAGAGGAAGGTTCCTGCTGCTGGCTAACTAGAATTAAAAAAGAGCCTGGAGATTCTACAATGGGCTCAATCACCATATCTTTGCCCCTGGACTGCAGTCTAGCTCCTGCCTATGCTTTCGCCTACCTATGCTTGCAGCACTCAGGTTCTGGCGCCTGGGGATTGTGCTCATGGCTATGGTAGCTCCTTCTACCCCTACTTCCTTGTCTGGTTCTGAGCTTGATTAGGTAATGGAGGTGTATTTCCTCCATTGGCATCGCAGTGTCCTGCCAGGGCCGGCCTATCGGCGTGTCCTCTAACTCTCAATTCAGCATTGAGATTGCACGGGAAATTCAGGCAGCTTGGGAAAGGTAAAACTCAGAGCTTCCCTCTGCAGGTGGGATATGGCCAAGACTGAGCCGGAACAGGAGAAGCTGGAGAAGCTGGACATTTGAAGTCCTACAACAGGAGCAGGGGAAAGCATTTACCTGCTGATCTTAACTGACACGAAAGGTGGGCAATAGTGTGAGCATGCTTGCTTTTGGGCTTGCATATAAACTTCAGGCAGCTACCCACCCGCCACATCTCTTATAGTTAGGTGAGTCTGAAGAGAGCCCCAAATCTCTGTGTACCCGGTAGTCTGAAGGAGTGAAAGTGGATCACTTCAGGGAAAGTGCCATGAACTCTGACTTTCAGAAACTGATGGAATGAACAACTTATTCACTAGCTTCTCTATTTTCTTCCTATCTTAATTGTCACCTTCTTAATTCTGAGGCCAGTGCTTAACACATGGCAACTTCAACAAATTAGAACACACTGAGGCCCAAATGAATAAGTGTTCATCTACAGTTCAGTTTCTCTCTTACTAATTCAGTAAACTTTATCTTTACTGAGTACACTTATCTCTGACTGAAGATATCACAAAGAGACTCTTGTTTTATTAAACATCACAAGTCTCCCAGGAAGGACCAAATCCTCTGCTCACTGAAATCCTCCAAGGCTCAACAGCATTAAAGAAGTCTGCTCCACTGTGTCGGGAGAGAGAACAGGTCAAGAGTGACATTAGGGGCTAAAACAAGGAGGCCAGGGGGCCTTTCTGGTGGCACAGCTGTTAATCGCTGTGCTGTGGTGCTGTTGGCAGCAGCGATGCGAGTTCGACGCCCAGCTAGGGAGATTCCCATATGGTGCAGCAGACCTCTCCTGCCTCACCTGCTGCTCCCCTCAGCAGTGTGTTTCCAACGATCTACCTGTGCTGCTTCCCACTCTGTCTCTGGTGAACCTTCTCACTGCCCCCATGCCTCTGGCCTGTACCCCAGTTTGTACGCATAAATAATTAAATGTTTAAAAATAAAAAGTAAAACAAGAAGGTCAAATTGCAGAACCAGAAAAGGTTGTTTTTTTTTTTAAAGATTTATTTATTTATACAGACAAGCTAGGGGTACAGGCCAGAGGTGTGGGGCGGCAAGAGAGCTCACCAGGGACAGAGCGGGGAGCAGAACAGGCAGATCAGAAATGCACTGCTGAGGGGAGCAGCGGGCGAGGCAGGAGAGGTCTGCCGCACTATGTGGGATTCTCCCCGGCCAGGCGTCAAACTCGTGACAGCTCCACAGCGCAGCGCCCAACCGCTGCGCCACCAGGAAGGCCCCAAAAGGTTGGTTTTTTTTAAAACCAAATTATTTGATGTGGAAAATAAACTCACAGCAGTTCCTCTGTAGAAGTAGACACAGAAAAAAACTCCACCAAATCATTCCAATTTGTCTACTACTGACAATCTCATCAGCTACACAACCCCTTTCCTGTTCTCTCTGCCCTTATTTCCAGGACAGGTGCTCAAGACATCAGAAGACAACCGTCCACAAGCACATTGGGTCTACTGCCCAGTGTTCCTCCTGTTTGGAATTACTCAGGCAGAGATGCATTCTCTTTCGGGGCTACTTTCTCCCACCCTCCAAATGCTTTCTTCTGCTCCTTTATATCCAGAATTGCAAAAGGAAACAAAGACCTCAGCTCCCACTGGCAACAAACCTTTAAATCTTTCTCATCCCTTTCCCAGATGAGAAGCTTGGAGGGGAGACAGGAGATAAAGATTTTTTTTTTCCTTTTTCAATTAATTTCCATTTCATTCAAGTCTGAGTAAACTCTGGGCACAGAACCACCAGGATGATATGATTATGGAAACTATTAATCTCTTCATCAAAGGAAAGTCAACTTGTGGTTACGGAGCAGTTGGCACGTTCCTCCAATGGTTCTGCAGCATGATGCTCCTCGCTGCCTTTGGGGCCAAAGCACTCAGGGTATAACCTGCAGCAACTTCCTATAAGATAATGCCTGAGTGCTTTGTGTGTTGTGTTTTCCTAGAGTTGTGTATCCCTAAAGAAATAGCCAACCCAGGGCCTCCCTGGTGGTGCAATGGGTTGAGTCTCAGCACTATGAAGCTATCAGCAGCCACTGCAGCACAATTCGATCTCCGGCCAGGGAGACTCCCACATAGTGCAGCAGACCTCTCCTGCCTTGCCCACTGCTCCCCTCAGCAGTGCACTTCAGTAGATCTGCCTGTTCTGCTCCCCACTCTCTCTGGTGAATTCCCTCCCCCTACCCCACACTTCTAGCCTACACCCCAGCTCTTGTATGCATAAATAAATAAATCTTTAAAAAAAGAAATAGCCAACCCATATTAAAATGTTCAAATAGAATGAGAGAAACACCTACTGAATTTTTCAGATCACTCAAGACCCAACCATGCCATTTGACTTTTTAAAGTCCATTCAGATATCACTTGATATCAGCAACAAGCACAGCATGCATTTGAAGAAAGAAGTCCCCAACTTGCTTTAGATATTGAATACTATCATAATAAAATTTGAAACAACTACTTATTTAGAACATATAGAACAACTATCTGTTTTGTTCAAACCTAAAATGAAATTAAAGAATTTAATCTAGGGATTGGTATAGGATCCACATCAGATTTTTTTCTACCAAAGGTGACAGATATAGACATCTCTGTGGTGTGGAAGTTAAAGCACTTGTTTCCTTCAGAAGACATGCTTGCTGACTGGACAAGTAAATGCCTGTTCCTGCGTACATATAGGAAAAGTCCAACACCAGCTGCATATTCAAGAAAGCACACTCGGGATTTACAATTACCATCCACCTTCTCAAATACAGTTCCAAAGGCAGAATTTCTGGAGTTGCCAAATTCCTCAAATGGTATGGGGTCAACAGGCATATGGTTTTATGTTTTTTTTCTAAAAGACTTATTTTTATTTACTTATGCATACAAGAACTGCGGTGTAGACCAGAGGTGTGTGTGTTGGGGCAGGGGTGTGGGGGCGGTGAGAGAATTCACCAGACAGAGTGGGGAGCAGAACAGGTGGATCTATTGAGATACACTGCTGAGGGGAGCAGTAGGTGAGACAGGGGAGGTCTGCCGCGCCATGTGTGTAGGCTCCCTGGCCAGGGATTGAACTCCTGCTGCAATGGCTGGACATAGCTTGAGAGCCTGAGACTTTAACCCCTGCATCACCAAAGATGCCCAATCCGGTATATCTGAAATACATGATCTTATGCTCAGTGAATGGCTTACAATAAATCAATGTATACAGATTCTCTTGCCTTGTAGCCTGATCAACACATACTTTCCACTCACCCACCCACCTTGCTTTCAACATACACTTTTTCCTGGAAACAAGCCCATATTTCAGAAACTTCTCCCGGAAAGCCCCTTGATCCCTTCTTCTCACTATTCCATTGTTGGAAACTGCATACGCAATGGGCCTGATTGAACAGTAAAGTGTCAGTTCCAGGAAGGACTGCCCCCAAAACATGTTCCCGAAACATTACATTTTGATTTCTCATGTAACCATATTAAATGGTAAGGGGGGAAACCCCATAAAAGTCATTATAAACAGATACCATGATGTCAAAAGAAAAACAGCTGGAGAAGAGAGTTTAATAAGCAGCTGCCTTTTATTACAATAGGCTTGACGTCATTCTTTATTATTTCCAACACTAAAACACAAAGCCATGTGCTACACTGTGGACCAGGATGAAAAGGATATGTGGACTTTGTTGAGTATTTTAATATCCTCTTATTGACAATAGATAGAAGATCTGAACAAGGACTGGGAACAGGAAATGATTTTAGTGATTTCATTATAGTAATAGAGAAAAGCATTTCCAATGACAGAGTTTGGCAGATGGTCGGCTAAGGCTTCAACTTCTGAATAGCCTGCGGGTCAAGCTCAATATTGATACAAGCTCACTATGTAATTAGTGAGGTGTCCTAGTGAGCAGAGCTGTTTTTCTAAATATATGCTGTAGCCTTAGCAGTGGGACACAGGAAGCTAATGTTTACGAGTTAATTTAAAAGCATTTTACAAGGAAAGGTATTTAGAGGTAACAAGAGTTTTATATAGTAAGACTGCAGCTAGAGCTCTTGGTGTCCTAGTGCCAATCATAATTGCAGTGACATATCAAATGTGATACATCTTCATTTAATTTATCTCAAGTGACAAATAAAAGAGGGTGTAGAACTTTCAGATTCTGGAGACTTTTCAAATCTCATTCAAGAAAACCTTAAACACTTCCTAATACATTTTGAAGTCATGAAGTGTGATGCCTCCAGCTTTGGTGTTTGCTTTTTTTGTTCGAAACTGTTTTGGCGATTTGAAGTTTCTTGTGGTTCCATGTAAATTTTAGGATTTTTTTTCCTATTTCTGTAAAAAATGCCACTGGGATTTTGACAGAGATTACAAATGAATCTGGCCATTTTAAAAATAAGAGTTCTTCCAATTCATGATCTTGGATGCCATACCATTACTTTGAGTCTGCCTTAATTTCTTTTGCCAGTCTTTTACAGTTTTTGTGTACAAGTTTCTCACCTTCTTGGTTAAGTATAAATATTTTTTTGATGTTATTATAAATGGGATATTTTGAAAGGACATAAAGACCAATGGAAGAGAATAAAAAGCCCAGAAAAAAGTCCATACATACATAGTCAACTGATATTCAAGAAAGCTGCCACATGGAAAAGGGGTAGCATTCTTCAATAAATGGTGTTGGGGGAAAATGGATATCTATGTACAGAGAATGAGACTGGACTCTTATCTTACAGGACATATAATAAAAATTAACTCAAAATGGATAAAAATACAAATTTAAGATCTATAACTACAAAACTCTGAGGAAACATAGGGAGAAATTTCCTTGACATTGGTGTTGACAGTAATGTCTTTGATGTGACACCAAGAGTATAGGCAACAAAAGCAAAAATAGACAAGTAGGACTACATCAAACTAAACGGTTTCTGTGCAGGAAGCAATCAACCAACAAAAGGAAAAGGTAACCTATGGAAAAGGAGAAAATATTTCCAAAGTATATGTCTACGAGAAGGAGAGTTAAAGTTCAAATATATAAGGGAAGTCCTGTAACTCAACAGAAAAAATCAAATAAACCAATTTTTAAAAAGAATAAAACTACCGGGCCTCCCCAGTGGCGCAGCGGTTAAGCACTGCGCTGTGGAGCTGTCGGCAGCGGTGACGCGAGTTCGATGCCCGGCCGGGGAGAATCCCACATGGCGCGGCAGACCTCTCCTGCCTCGCCCGCTGCTCCCCTCAGCAGTGTATTTCTGATCTGCCCGTTCTGCTCCCTGCTCTGGCTCTGGTGAACCCTCTCACCGCCCCACGCCTCTGGCCTGTACCCCAGCTTGTATGTAAAAATAAAAATAAAATAAAAAAAAAAAGAATAAAACTACCATATAGTCTAGCATTTCACTTCTGGGTATATAGCTAAAGGAAATGAAATCTGGATTTTGACGAGATAGCTGCAATCCCATGTTCACTGAAGTACTCTTCAATCAAAAACATATAAGCAAACTAAATGTCCACCAACAGACAAGGAAAACATGGCATACACGTATAGTGGAATATTATTTAGCTTTTAGAAAGAATGGTGCATTGATGCTTATATCAGCTCCCTTAACATTCTATTAGTCAAAGCAAAGTGACTGGGCCACACTCAAAGTCAAAGGACAGGGTAATACATTGACCGTTGACCCTTTCCCCGGGCTCCTGAACTAAAGTGTTTTGCCAAGCTTGGTTCAGAAACCAATTCCTCATTCAACCATACACTGAGGGTAGCTCAAGGAGGAGGTATGGATATGCAGTTATCAAGGTCTATTCCACGATATACAAGCCAGGAGCTGCTTCACATCTACCTACAGGATACAGGCATAGCATAGTGACTAAAAAGACAAACCCGGAAAACATATGACCCACACAGTCAAAAATCCTGGAATAATTTAGTCAGCTCTTCATTTACGTTGTTGCACATCTGTGGATTCAAGCATGCAACTAACCAAACCACATCAGTGATTCAATGAATTCATGAGGGCAGGACTCAAGGATAGGAAAAAAAAAAATCCACGTATGAAAGTGGACCCGCATATAAGTGAAGCTGCACACTTTATACTTGTATTATTCAAGGATCAACTGTGTTAAACGGGCAAGATAACCTATAATCCTAATTTTCTTGTTCTTCAGTTTATTCAAATTCAGTTAGCTCTTAGACACAGCATCACTACAGCACTGTCCTATGGAATAGAAAAAGGTGCTCAGCATCTCATGTATTTAAAATTTTCTGAATCCTGAACAGAGGTTTTCTTGATGTTTATGGTTGGTTTCTGCATGTACTTCATCAAAAAGGGAATATGGGGCCTCCCTGGTGGCGCAGAGGTTGAGTGCTGCTCTGTGGAGCTGTCGGGGAGTATCCCACACGGTGCTGCAGACCTCTCCTGCCTCGCCCGCTGCTCCCCTCAGCAGTGTACTTCTGATCCGCCTGTTCTTCTCCCCAATCTGTCTCTGATGAACCCTCTCGCCGCCCCACACCTCTGGCCTGTACCCCAGCTTGTATGTATAAATCAATCTTTTTAAAAAAATTTTTTAAAAAAAGGGAATATTGTTGAGAGGTGGCTCTTAAAGTTTTTCCAATTACATGCCAGAATTATTCAAGGCAATGGCTTGTTGTGTATAGAGTAGAAAATGTCTTCTGATTTAAAGTTAGGTCAGGAAAACAATTTAGCTACGTTCCATTAAATGCAAAGGAAAAACATCTTCAAAAAAGGCAGAGGTGAACATAGCTTTTGTGCTGTCTTCAATGGTTTAGATACTTCAAAAATCAAACTCAGGGGCCTCCCCGGTGGCGCAGCGGTTGAGTGCTGCGCTGTGGAGCTGTTGGCTGCGGGCGATGCGAGTTCGACGCCCAGCCGGGGAGAATCCCACATGGTGCGGCAGACCTCTCCTGCCTTGCCCGCTGCTCCCCTCAGCAGTGTATTTCTGATCTGCCTGTTCTGCTCCCCTCTCTGTCTCTGGTGAACCCTCTCGCCGCCCCGCGCCTCTGGCCTGTACCCTAGCTTGTATACATAAATAAATAAAAATTCTAAAAAAAAAAAAAAAAAAAATCAAACTCAAATTAAATTAGAAATGACACATTTAACACATGTCAACTCAAGTTCCCCTTGTAATTTCCCCCCTCTACAAAAAAGTATTGGGAAAAGAATGAGTCTCAATTTCATTTGTACATGAAATTCCAGATTTCCTATTTATACTTCTTTCAAAATCTCATTGTAATTAATATAAGTAATCTTTTTTGCTAAATTCTTCAAGTTGTGAGCATTTTTAAGTTTTAATATTGCTCCTGTTTTATTTTTAAAACATTTATTGTAATTTATAGATTTAGAAAGTTTCAAATATATCAAAATACTATTGAAAGTATGTATCACCTCATGTTATAAGAAGTAACAAGTTCAGGTCCAAGGCAGAAATGGGAAGCAGAAAATATTTGTATTCCCCTAGTCCTCCCCTGACATAACCTTTTCCTCTCTCCACTTATTCATGTTGAGTGGCACTCTCTCTCAGAGACCTAAGGTTACTGTGCTCCCCTTTTAAAATGTGCTCTCAGAAAAGCAAATTACGAAATTCAAATTGCACTGAGGCAACTACGACTAATAACTTGGAGCATTAATCTTAGTTATTTGCCCCTTCACCTTAAACTTCTAGAGATAATGAGTACAATTTTTTGCATCAGTTAGCAAGTAGGAGTGATTTCATTAATGTACTTGAAATCTTATGTTAATTAGTTACGTTCAGTCTATGGATAAGGTCGTCACTGAACACATAAAAATATACACAAAGTTAAAGTTAGTTAGTAAAATTTTAATGCCAGTGTCCAATACTTTTCAGCAGGGACACGTTCAATAATACAACTAGCACCAGTAGAAAATATATATCTCTTTCCAGTGGTATCCCTGTGTTTTACCAGCATAAGTCATTCAAAGAAAGAAGGTGAAGTATGAAGCAAAGCCAATGCTTCAAAGCCAAAAAGATTCTGATAATAAAACAGGAAGGGGCTGTATCAGAAGAGATATTTTAAAAGCTAGCTCTGTTATTCATAACTGATATTTTCTTGAAATCTATCAAAAATTCCACTCTCAGGAGTGAAATAATGCAAACTGGGTGTTCCTGGTTGATTCTCTGAATATATTTCATTAGGAAACAATATCAAGAATGACATAAAGGGAAATTAGATACAGTACAGTTTGTAAACCACCAGAAGTTATGAGATTCTCAATCTTAATTTAAAAAATCTGAATTCACTCAAATTACTTTCTGAAATTCAACCACAGGAATTATGCTGAAAATAAGAGAATTTTGCTAACACACTTCTATCAAAATGCTACCTTCCTATGTCCATACATAAAACACTGAAAATGAAAACTGACTGGTAACAAAGTTAAACTATAACTGCTTTTGAGTTACTAACAATCTGGTGTGGAATCAATACAATTAACAGTCACAACATGGCTAAGATATGTTTGCAAACTGTGGCAAGCACCATAGATTGGTCATCCAAAAGCCATTCACGTCACCCTTCCATCATCTCTTCTAGAGAAGCTAGAAAAAATTAAAAAAGTTCTTGATGATTTCAAATAACTGCAATTAAAGATGACCAAGTGACACAGTTCTGACCAAGAGGGCAGTCCTTTCCAAATAAAAAGGTAAAGACTTGCTAGGATAAAGCCCCTTTGCCTCTCCCTCCTCTATCTTCCTTGAATGTGGATGAAAGGTCCAGAGATACTAAAGTCCCCTTAACAGTGAGACAATAAACATAAACAGAAAGGTCTAAAGGCAGACCACATGGAAGTGAGGAGTCAGGTTCCCTGAGCCACCTTATCAGGTCTGGACTGCCTACTTCTGGACTTCTTATTGCATAAGATACATAAAAGCTATAGCATTAAGCGATTATAGTTGGCTTTTCTATTAGTGCAGCCGAATGTGCTTATAATGGCTACAAATACAAAATCCTTACATAAAAATCATATTAAGAGTTATGAAGAAAATTCTAATCAACCCCTCAAATATTTTAAAAAGAACCTCAATATAAGTTTATATTTTTGTTTTTTTTCATCTGAAGATGACAGCCACACAATCAATACCAAAAAGGGAGGGAGGGAGGGTAAGGGGAGACATATGATGGTGATAAAATCCAGAATCTAAAGCTAAACGGAAGTGAGGCAAGGTTGGGAAAGAGGTAAGGACAGGAATGTAATACCAGACAATTATGGACTAATAGAGATCTTATCTGGTATTTCCCATATGTCAATTTCCACTGCCAACGAGGAAAATAAAGTTTATTTCTGGGGCAGAGGAAATTTCAATTCAGTTTTTAAGTCTCAACTTCTTTCAAACTTGGGAAGCTTTCTTCTAGGTCATCAGCAAGGGTCTTATCAACTTCACGCAGGATTTTAAGAAAGTCTTCCACCTGTGAGTCAAACAAAAGAATGAAAGGAACATAAATTGAGGAAAAGCTACTTTTTGATATCGATTCTTAAATATAAAATGTTCTGTGGTTTTCAAACAGTCCAAGGGAAAGGAAACGTTGATAGATCCGCAAACAACAAAAGTTTCTTAGATAGTGCTCTGAAATATTAAGGAAGTGACTAGCTCTTGCCATTTTGTTTTACTCTTAACTAGTATTTATCCTCTCCCTGTTTCCCTTTATGGGGAGCTTTATTATCACCCTTCTGGCTAGCACACCCAAACACTCCCACATTACATATTTCATTTTCCTAAAAAAGTTCCTATTCTGAAGTAGGTATAATGGTAGAATCATTAAAAACTACTGATTAAAACTATCTAAGAATCTTATTTTTGTTTAAAAATATGCTATTTCATAAGAAAAAGAATACGAACTGTACCAGTGTTACCTCAAAAAAATAAATACAACAAAATCTATACTGTCATGTAAGCTAGCCCAATGAATTATCCAGCAGCCTCCTATCTGACAAAGGCATTACATCATGTACTTGTAAGCACTATCTTTTGACAAATGCCTCAAAGATCAAGTGCATATTGCTCAAAAACATTTTATTTAGTGATGTCCCAAAACTCAGTCACTATACATTTCCTCATACTCACCATGGGGCTATGGTCAGGAAGAAGGTTTTGTAATGCATAGGAACACTTCTGTTTGTTTAACTGGCCCTCCTTTACTCCCTGAGCCACGGTCTCCTAAAAAAATAACAACAAAAGATAAAATGTCAAGAAAAGAAGGTTTCTAAAACTCTACTTGGTTAATTAATACAAACCATACATAATTCCCTTCTGATCTTTTGAGCAACTCACACTGCCCCATGCTGAACCCACCATCACTCCACCCTGTGTAATCTAAACACGTGTCCATTGCAGTCCTAACTTTAGTGAAGGGCATTACCACACCCGTCCTGCTGCCCAAACCCCAAACAGGGGATAAAGCCAACACTTTTCCTTCTCTTCTGCTGCTCACCTGACCCCTCCCTGCCAAGATAGTTAATTCTACTCTACTAAGTATCTCTTATTACACCCCCTCCTTTCCATCCATACTTCAAGAGGTCAGATTACTACCAACGACAGAGCCTACTGATTGGTCTCCCAGTCTCATGTCAACTCTCTTTAATCTCTCTCTATTGCGTTTGGAACAATCTGTCTAAACAGATTATCACGATGCTGAAAAAAATCTTTAGGAGCAACCCAATTTCCTCAAGATTAAGTCAAAATTCCATTAAGTATGGTATGTAAGAGCTTTTATCAGGGCCTCCCTGATGGCGCAATGGGTTAGCACAGCGCTATAGAGCTGTCCGCAGCTGCGGCGCGAGTTCAGTGCCCAAGTGGGAAGAATCCCACATGGTTCGGCAGACCCCTCCTGCCTCGCCTGCTGCTCCCCTCAGCAGTGTATTTTGGTTGATCTGCCTGTTCTGCTCCCGACTCTGTCTCTGGTGAACCCTCTCACCTCCTCACACCTCTGGCCTGCACCCCAGCTTGTATGCAAAAATAAATCTTTGAAAAAAAAAAAGAGCTTTTATCAGATATGCCTGGTTAATTCTCAGCCCACCTTTATTCTGTATCCCTACCACATAAAAATTAAAAACATCTATGTACCTCCTGCCAAAAATAAAAAGCAACAGCATACAGAAAAACACTTGCAATGACATGTAAAAGATACAATATTAACCAAGGAATTCATAGAAATAATCAAAAGGGATATATTTATAAAGCAGGACACATACATAATACACAAATAAATGGAAGATATTCCACCTCATTAACAGTAAAAAATACAAATCAAAATAAGGCATAATTTGTGATCTGTTGACTTTATTTGCCATAAAAACTATAACACCCAATAATAAGGATCAAGTTATACCGAGAATTTCATGAATCAAAAGCACTTTGGCAATAGGTAACCATTACACCTTAGTCATCTTCATATTTCTAACAATGAACCCAGTAATTTGACTTCTGAAAAACCTATGCTAAAGTAATCCCAAATCAGGAAAAGGGAAGCAGGACAAATCACCAAAACAACAAATCATCTTAACAAAGGAATATTCTTCTTGCAAAAAAATCCAGTGAATATGCACAAGTATTTTTTTTCTAACATAGATAGATATAAAGGCTATGGTCAAAGGAAGAACATGCTAATAATCCTGAACATATTCAGGAAAAATATTACTTAAAACAAGTTTTCAGTAAATTCTAAAAACGGATTTTTGGGTGGGTAAATTGTATAGTGAACTGGCTCTAAATGGAAAATTTTTCAGTGAATTGAACTGTGGAGTCAAGAAAAATGCTTATAGTATAATGTTAATTGAAAAGACCAATCTATAAAAATTGTATATACCAAGTTATAAGTAAGTGGAAACTATAAATATACCAAGGTACATCAACTGTTTAAGAATGTAAACTTACGGTGAGAGATTTGTTCCTTCTCTAGTTCTCTAAATTCATGTAATAGTTATATTAGTCTTACATTAAAAAAAAAAATACTAGCAATAAAAGTTGGAGTATTAAGCAATTCATTCTTTTAAAACTTTTTATTCTTACCTTTTTTATTTCCTGAAAAATATTAGAAAGAAATTCACGTGAAATATCCTTTAAGATGTTCAAGTGGAAATCATCTTGGGTCTGATCAGTCTTTTTAGTTTCTTCTGTGTCAGAATTTGCTGAGTTCTCTGGTTTCTTCTGACATTGTTCCAAATATTTTAAGACACGAAGTAGGCTATCAATTAGAGGGAGCTCTACTGTATAAGCAAATCAAGAGGCATGAAATTACTTAAATTTGGTTTCTCTTTCATTCATATTCTCTGAACACCTAGTGTTAGACACTATTTTAGGTGCTACAGATACAACAAGATTATCAAGACTTCAGCTTTTGAATGGCTTACATTTTTATGTTCTCAAAAAAGCAAAAGAATAAAACATCATTTCAGATTTCCCTAAGTTCTAGGAACTTAGGGAAGGAAACTAAAGGGAAACTTAGGGAAGGAAGGAAACTAAAGGAGACTATAATATAGCAGCCGGGAGTGGAGGTTCTCTAAAGAGATGGCACTCAGCTGACAAATAGGAAGTATTAATACAAAGAGCCCAGGAAAATACTTTAGAGTCCAGGAAAATATTTCAAGACCCAAGCAGGAAATGTCACAGAAGATGTGAAGAATAAAAGGGCCAGTATGGCTTAAACAGAGTGAGCAGGACAAGAGGGCATAAGATGGGGCCTCCCCAGTGGCACAGCGGTTAAGCACTACGCTGTGGAGCTGTCGGCGGCAGCGACACGAGTTCGACGCCCGGCCGGAGAGAATCCCACATGGTGCGGCAGACCTCTCCTGCCTTGCCCGCTGCTACCCTCAGCAGTGTATTTCTGATCTGCCTGTTCTGCTACCCGCTCTGTCTCTGGTGAACCCTCTCGCCGCCCCACGCCTCTGGCCTGTACCCCAGCTTGTATGTATAAATAAAAAATAAATAAAAAAAAAAAAGAGGGCATAAGATAACTTTTGAGAGTTAGGTTGGAGTCTTATCATGCAGGGCCTTGGAGACCCCACAGTAAGAAAAGAAGTAGAACTCTAAACTTTATCATAAAAATCTTGAAGCTTTGAGATTTTATGCTTTATTAAGTTAAAAAGTAGTACAATTACTTAAAAGATGGTTCAATCATTTTTTTTAAGATTTATTTATTTATGCATACAAGCTGGGGTGTAGGCCAGAGGTGTGGGGTGGAAAGAGGATTCACCAGAGACAGAGTGGGGAACAGAACAGGCAGATCGACTGAAATACATTGCTGAGGGGAGCAGCAGGGGAGGCAGGAGAGGTCTGCTGTTCCATGTGGGAAGTTCCCTGGCTGGGGATCGAACTCGTGCTGCAGTGGCTCTGCATGGCTTCATAGTGCTGTGTTTAACCCGTTAAGCCACCAGGGAGGCCCCTGGATCAATCATTTTAACCTGTAACATTTTAATAAACCTATAATAAAAACTGAACATAAAACTAAAGCACAGACTGAAAAATAAACACTACAGCGTGAACATGCCAAAAGGTATCACTCTTACTCACTTTCTAACTCTACCATTTCTGTTTAATAATTACAAATCCATAGAAAAAGTTTCCTGCAACACTGAATCAGAATATTGATTAAAAAAAAAAATCTAACTGCACTTAGGTCTAACTAACTAACTAAAAAATCTAACCAAACTTAAGTACATGAAAATCACACTTTAAAAAATGGCACTCAGGGAAATCTTATCCTGTAGTTTTCAGTGTTACCTCTTCAGACCACTTCTCCTGTCTAGCTGCTTTATTATATACTCCTTGGATTTACTCCCACTTTCTTATCTCTGTCACCATCAACTCTTCATTCCAACACCCAATACTTTATGATTTCCTTCCAGGTCACTTTATGATACCAGAACCTCTTCTCTCTCTTACTCCTCCCAATCCTAGTCTGCAAAGCCTTATTCAAAGCTTAGGGAGGATGAGAAGCTGGGGGTTAATCAGTGGCTTAGAGTAAAAAGAGCATTTCTATACTTTCTCATTCAATCATACGGTCATTATTAAGTTGTGGGAGGTGGGGGATATATAAAATACTTAATCACATATCAAGAAAGATGTGTTCTTGGGCCTCCATGGTGGCACAGCGGATAAGCACTATGCTCTGGAGCTGTCGGCAGCGGCGATGCGAGTTCAACACCTGACAGGGGAGACTCCCACATGGTGCGGCAGACCTCTCCTGCCTCATCCACTGCTCCCCTCAGCAGTGTATTTCCATCCATCTGCCTGTTCTGCTCCCCACTCTGTCTCTGGTGAATCCTCTCGCTGCCCCATGCCTCTGGCCTGTACCCCAGCTTGTATGCATAAATAAATAAATCTTAAAAAAAGATGTGTTCCTACATTCCAAATAAAAACTGTATATTTTTCAACAGAAAACATATATACAAAGTGGTTAGTATGTGCACTAAAGATTTTCTTTTCCTTTTAGAAATCACCACCAAGAAACAAAGAAAATGAGCAACAAAAAACAAACTCCAGCTTGGATAAAGCTAGGACACAATAGAAACCTCAAACTCAAAGTAGCCGTACAAGGTATCAAAAGCATTATAAATTATTTGAGCAGTCCTACTATATCAAAACAAAGTTTTAATAATTCAAATATTATAGTTACTGGTACATAAATAGAGCACTGGAACTAAATAAAATACATAGATAAACTCTGAATAAAGTAATGACAAAATTTCAAACCAGTGTGGGGAAAACGGTTAATTCACTAAATGGCATTGTGACAACTAGGTGGCCATCTGGGAAAAGAGGTGGGACTATGTCTCATATGTTACAACAGAATAAATTAAAGAGGGATCAACAATTTAATTGCAGTCATAGAAACCATTCTGAAACAGAGCATTTGTTTACATAGGAAAATATTCATTTTATATTTCTTTTTTTTTTTTTGCATAGGGTGTAGGCCAGAGGTGTTGGGGGTGAGGTGTCACCAGAGACAGAGTGGGGAGCAGCAGTTGAGACAGGAGAGGTCTGCTGCACCATGTGGGTTAGCTCCCTGGCTGGGGATAGAACTCAAACCACAGTGGTGACAGTGCTGAGACTCAACCCCTAGGCCACCAGGGAGGCCCCATTCTATTATCTGAACCACAAAAGGTTGCCAAGAAAGCATGATTTAAAAATGAATCCTTGTTTGCTTTTGCCTTTCCTGGGGATCTCCCAAGACTGAATTTCCATGTCCCCTGGCAATCTGTCTTAGCCAAGTTTATTTAAAATGGTGACTGAGGCCAAGGGGTTGGAGTTGCATGGACTTACCAGGTTTCTCCCATGTATACAAAAAGTAGACATGCTACTATTAAACTTTTTTTCTCATAAAAAAAATACATCTTTATAAACATGCATGTGAGAGTATAGAAATTATCTCTGCATGACAGGGTTACAAGTACTATGTTTCCTTTTACAAATTTCACAAACTTTTTTGCATTGAGTATATAATATTTTTGTAATCGGGTAATAAAAGTACTTTAAAATATGGGTAAAAGAAACCAATGAACGACACCCTAGGCTATATATAATCTTTTTTTCTTCTTAGTCAGAAAAGCAAGTGTATTGTCAGATAAGGAGAAGGACAGGAAAGCTCTCTGAACAGAAAGGGGTCCCGAGCGGGTAGCTTGGGCTATCAAATCTGGTAAGACTAGAAGTTAATTTAGTGAAATAAAATGATACTTGCCATTTTCAATCTTTAGAGTCTCCACTTCAGCCTCTGAAGCATAGATGGAAAACAACACTGAAAAAACAGAGGCTAGCACTGTTTTCTGTTCCTGAAGTATGATGGGTGGATCATCAGGTTGACAAAATTCATGGCAGGCCAGATCAAAAACTAAATTCCAAGTGTCTTTTCCAGTATTACGGCACTGTACTTAATAAAGATGACAAAGAAAGTAGTAATTTAAAAACAGAAAACAATGTAATGAGTAACTATAGTGCTTCTCTATGTAACATCTTACCAATTGCTTGAATGCCATCATCCTCTGTGGTAAGCAGCTGTAAGATATGCATGTAAACATCAAGCCCTTCCAGATGTTCAGAACTAAATGCAAAAACAAAAGCATTGGATTAACAACTTTACAGTCTATGGGACTGTAATCAATCATTCAATCAACAAGTATTTATCACTGGCCTAGTCACTGTTCTATGTGCTCAGGATAAAACAGAAAACAGGACAAAGTCTCTGCATTCACCAGAGTTTATATTCTAATAGGGAAATAGCAATCAAAAGACAAGTATTATGTAATATAATCAACATAGAGGGTAGGAAGTAAAAATACTTTTTGGTTCTGTTTTCCATGAAAGCAACAATGCAGAAACCTGCTAGGAGATATGTCATCATTCTGGTTTACTTAAATAATCAGGACAAAAAATGACTGCGAGTTTTGGAAAGTAACATAAAGCCCACTGCACCAAGTACTAACAATAACGATGTTTTAAAACTTCAGGGCCTCCTTGGTGGTGCAGCGGTTAAGCGCTGAGCTGTGGAGCTGTCAGCAGTGGTGACGCCAGTTCACCAGACAGCCAGGGAGATTCCCATACGGCGCGGCAGACTTCTCCTGCCTCACACGCTGCTCCCCTCAGCAGTATATTTCCATCGATCTGCCTGTTCTGCTCCCCACTCTGTCTCTGGTGAGCCCTCTCAGAGCCACGCCTCTGGCCTGTACCCCAGCTAGTATGCACAAAATAAATAAATCTTAAAAAAAAAAAAAACTTCAGAGGATATCCCATTGCCTAGGCGAGAATACGAAAACCAAGTTAAGTATAACTGTTTTGATTAACAGTTTGGATTCCTAGACATTCACAATCCTAGTTCGTCAACCAAACATTTAAGTAAAAGGATAATGAACAATTAATTAAAAGATAGCTCAGAAAATATATTCTTAATACTGTTTTCAGGCATTATGACAGGGGCAGTAAAAACAGAAATGTAACAGACATTGTCCCGCTACCTTCATAAAGTTTATGGTTAGAAGAGACGATAATTAGAGGTAATTACAATAAAGTGAGGTGGCTGCAACGCCAGAGGAAGTCCTAGAGGACCACACAGCAAGAAGACTTCATTTAGTTTGGAGAGTCAGGGAAGTTGCCGTAAGGAAAATGTTTACACAGAAACCGGAATTGGCAAAGAAAAGTTTGAGGTGAGGAAAAATAGTGTGCAAAGGCTTGCACACAAGAGAGCTTGGTTCAGTTGAAGTGAAGGAAACCTCAGAGTTGAAACACTGGGTACCAGGAAAAAGAGTGGAGAAGCACTGTGCAGAGCTTCTAAGACAAGTTTTTAAAAAAAAAATCTATCCTATGCTTTCACTTACATGTGGAATATATAGTGAAACAGAACAAAGGGTCAGGAAAAAGACAAAACTTTACAAGCTGACCATAGATCTAAGGCATACAGCAGGGGAGGGGGAGAGAGAAGGGGAAAAGCACAAGGGACAATGGTGATGAGTCGCCGGTGCTGTGGTAGTAAGAGAATTACGGGGATGCACCTGAGGGGAGAAAAAAGAACTGTACAAAAAATACTGTACAAAAAGAAAATAATTATTTAAAAATAAAATAAAATTAAAAATCTATCCTAGTTAAGAAAGGCATCTGCAGAGCTTAAACATGAAAGTGATGCTTAGTGTGTACTTTGGAAAGATGGTTCTGCAGTCCAAGATTGGAAGGAGCAGGCTTTGGGGCAGGAATCAGGTAAGAAGAGAGAGCTGCAGTTGTCCAAGTGAAAGACAGCTGCCAGGTAGCAGTTAAGGATGGGATTACAGAAAATGTCTTAACCAAGCCTTGGTGAGCGGCTGGGCATGGGCAAAGAGTAGAACAAGAATCAGTAATAGCTTCACATTTCTTCCACATTATCCAAACAGAATAATGATTACATCATTTACTGAGATTGAGAAAGCTGAAGAGAAGACTTGGGGAAAAGATGAGTTTAATCCTCACTTAGATAAAGTACATAAAATGAACTGGCTTTAATGTGGATTATTAAGATACACAATAGACCATTAAGCAGATCAATGCATAAATTAACTTTCTAGTAGCTTACAATAAACAATTCCAATGACCTATATAAGATTTAATAACATTGGTCAACAGTGAGATTGTTACTGACTTAAAAAAGGATCTGTAGTATCTTGGTGTGCTGAACATGAATATAACCCTGAAAATTTTTTATTAGCTCTTGTTTTGAAGATATTTCATACAATTCATTTTATATGTTTCACCGTGTAAATTTATCCAGCAGGAGTGCAACAACATCCTAAATCAGTCTAGAATGATGTAATATTGCATCGCATTGCATAATACCATCATGCACACATCATCCAGAGTTGATTGCATCCTTTCTGATGTAATGCAATACTACTGCCAGGTGCCTGCTGAAGTAAGCTGACGTCAGCAGTACACGCAATAAAGCCCTGTCAGAAAGGTTGAGCATTGGGCCTCCCTGGTGGCGCAGTGGTTAAGTGCTGCGCTGTGGAGCTGTCGGCAGCAGTGATGCGAGTTCGATGTCCGGCTGGGGAGAATCCCACATGGCGCGGCAGACCTCTCCTGCCTAGCCCGCTGCTCCCCTCAGCAGTGTATTTCTGATCTGCCTGTTCTGCTCCCCACTCTGTCTCTGGTGAAGCCTCTTACCGCTCCACACCTCTGGCCTGTACCCCAGCTCTATGTATAAATAAATAAATCTTAAAAAAAAAAAAAAAAAAGGCTGAGCATTGAAAATGCTTTAGACTTTATACAGGACAGTTTAAGCTACTGTTCCATAGAACTGTTCTTATTTTATCCATTTAGGCACATACAGAACAGGAATGCCTTGAAAGTGCATTAATAGCGTGGACAATTTCTGCTCTATTTGTGGGTAAG
Source organism: Scalopus aquaticus (assembly GCA_004024925.1). Classification (NCBI taxonomy): domain Eukaryota; kingdom Metazoa; phylum Chordata; class Mammalia; order Eulipotyphla; family Talpidae; genus Scalopus; species Scalopus aquaticus. The sequence continues at coordinate 27,695 of PVIJ01010940.1, read as the reverse complement.
TGACATTTGCCAACCCGAAGAAAAGTACCACTTCTCAAGTGAAGAAGTCTTCTCATCCATACTTTGGATGCAAGGTTGGTGACCAAGACAAGTCTTGGGCCCCACATATGTGCTGTGCTACACGTACAACATAGCTTTCACAGTGGTTAAATGGCAAAAGACCATCCATGCTGTTTGCAGTCCTCGTGGTGTGGAGAGAGCCAAGCAACCACATAAAAGACTTACTTCTTTTATGTGTTATTTCTGCTTGGTTCCTCCTCTTCCCAGAGGAATAACGAAGCAAAAGAAGTCGAGAATAGTCTACCCAAACATTCTTTCTGCATTGAGACCAGTAAAACATGGTGAGGGACTTCCTATTCCAGAACTTCCAGCAGCATATTCTCTTGATTCATCCGATGAGGACAAGGGTGACCCAACCTGGTCTTCTCCTGTTCCATCAGCATGCAGTGATCCAGATTTTCATTGTGGTACATAATCAACCCCACACAGACTAACATAGGAAGAACTAAATGACCTGGTTCATGATTTGGACTTATCCAAGAACAAGGCAGAATTGCTAGGAACAAGAATCCAACAATGGAATCTTCTAGAAGAAGATGTCACAATTACTTCATATCGAAAGCACTACCAGCAGCTGGAGCCTTTCTTCAGAAAGGAAAGTACTCTGGTATTCTGTTCTGTTATTGAGGGCCTCATGAATGCCTTAGAAATCACTCATGACCCACAAGAATGGAGACTATTTCTAGACTCTTCGAAACTGAGTCTTAAGGCTGTGCTTTTGCACAATGGAAACTGTCTTCCATCTACTCTATTCCTGAACAGCTGTACAAGAGAAAAGCGAAGAAATCTAAGAAGTAGCATATGACTTGATTTTTTACAGGTATTAACTGTAGGCCTATTACTATTGGCATGCATTTCGTGATGTAAACATCCATTTATTCCAGATTACAAAAAAAACTTGAGCCAAAATTAGAATTTGACTGTCATATTCGTGTTGAGCACATACAAATTGATAGGAAATGACTAATTTTATTTCAGTAACATGACTTTTGTAAAAATTTGTTGACCAGTGTAATTAACCAAAGACATCATTAGTTGCAGAAATTGTTAAATGTCCATGGAAAATAAAGCACAAGAAAACCTTTTCTATTCTATTTAAATTTCACAAAATTGCAGGAGATTTTAAGACAGTAAAGGTGATTAATGCTGAATAATAGCAGATAGCTAACTCATATTAGAATAGGTACTTTGTGACCATTATGAATCTTGTGAAGAGCAAACACTTTGTCACCATAAATAGTAGTACTGAATAAAACCTGACAAAGATCAGCTGTATGCTATTCATCTGTAGAAAAGAAACTAAGAAGACTAATATTTAAGTATACCTCTAGCAATTGAATTTTGCCACATTTTGCACAGAAGAGGTCACCTACCGTATTTGTTTTACAGCTTCAAGTATAGAAGGCACCATTCTAAACCGTGGTCGCTCTTCAGAATCTTCTTGAGGTTGGTCCACAGGCTGAAGAGTCCCATTTGTAGCCCATTCCAACATTAGATTTTCATCCAAATCAAAAAGCTTATCTACAACTTCCCCAATCTTCACTAGCAAGTCAACTGCAGAGTAAAACAGATGTTGAAATCAGGAAAAAATTTTAAAGTCAGGTTAGTCAAAATTTCCAAAGCTATTCCAAGAGTCAATTCATGCTAAAATATTACTTATTCCAACAGCAATTTGTTTAACACATTTGTTTAAATTTATTTGTCCTCCTTCACTTTAAGTAGTGGATTTATCAGTATCCTGGTAGTTTAAGAACAAATTTTATATCTTGAATTCAACTACTTTCTTATCTCACAGTGGGTCTTTTTTTTCAGTGACTTCCAGAAATAGCTACCTGGTTTTCCAACAATTAAATGTTATCTGAAGTATTTTTTCTAATTTACATAGTGACTTACCATTTGTTGAACTAGACATGATGAAGCAAATGCTATCATAAATAGCTGGATGTTCTCGGATTCTTTCCACCCAGACACTGGCCACCTCTGTCTGGGAAAGGCAAGTAAGCAATAACCTACATGATAAATGTGACGTTAATATCTATATTTCAAGGGCCTCCCTGGTGGCGCAGCGGTTGAGCGCTGCGCTGTGGAGCTGTAGGCAGCGCACGATGAGAGTTTGACGCCCAGCTGGGGAGAATCCCACATGGCGTGGCAGACCTTTCCTCCCTCGCCTGCTGCTCCCCTTAGCAGTGTATTTCTGATCTGCCTGTTCTGCTCCCCACTTTGTCTCTGGTGAACCCTCTCGCCGCCCCACGCCTCTGGCCTGTACCCCAGCTTGTATGTATAAATAAGTAAATAAATCTTAAAAACAAACAAACATATAAAAGTTTTTAAAAAATTTATACTTCAAAAACAATAAAGGAAATTCAAGCATGAAAAGTTAACTACTTTCCTAGAGTCCTTACCTGCTTGTTTCCAGCAGAGTAGGAGGGTCTGAATCATACAAACACTGCAATACCACCTCGCTACACAAACAAAAAAGTTAACACAAGTTACTTTTCTCATTTCAAATATCAAAGTAGAATTTTCAGTTCATTTTTTAAACAATTTGTGAAATATAGCATATATACATGAAAGTCTGTAAGATACAACTCTATACATAATGAGTAATTAAAAAGCAAATGTTTCCAAGAAACAGGCCAATGCTGCATCGCCTTAACTCTGTGTATACCTACCTTCCAGATCTATACCTACCTTCCAAAATTCTATTTCCCATCTAGAAATAACTATTATCCTGACTTTTCTAGCCATCATTTCATTGATTTACTGTATATTTTATTATTTTTGTTTGACTATATTTGAAAGAAACTGTATTTTATGTATTCTTTTAAGTCTCAGTCCTTTTGTCAACACCATGTGTTTAAGATCCACCCATGTTGTTCCCATAGTTGTATAATAGCTGATTCACTACATTCCATTGTATAAATACAACAAATTTATTTTTTACAGCCCACTGTCAGACATTTAGATTGAGTCCAATCTCGGGCTATTTCAAGCAACACTCCTGTGATACTTCTGGCATGCATGTCCTGATGTATGAGTGCATGATTTCTTTTATCAAACATCTGAGTGGCATCGCTGGGCCACAGCATATGCATATCTTCTCACTTGACCAAATAATGTCCAACTGTTCTAAAATGGTTAAACAAATTTATATCCCATCAGCAATGTAAATTGTTCCATATGTATTTTAAGATAAGCATTTAATTGAATTACAGGGCTTATTGCATTGCTCATTCTCAGGTTTTGATAGGGACCACTGGAGACCAGACATAACACTGAGTCACTCGCTCCACGAATGACTCCAAGTTAACAAGGAATGAATACCTAAAACTTGGACTTTAAAACCCTCCAAATCTGGAAAAGGTACTTCCCTCTTCCTTAAGAGAGCTAGTACTTGACTTCTGTGATAGATCCTGTAGCCCTGGTTAACAACTGCTTAGGACAGATTTCTTTTTTTTTTTTTTAAAGATTTATTTATACAAGCTGGGGTACAGGCCAGAGGCATGGGGCAGCGAGAGGGCTCACCAGAGACAGAGCAGGGAGCAGAACAGGCAGATCAGAAATACACTGCTGAGGGGAGCAGCGGGCGAGGCAGGAGAGGTCTGCCGCACCATGTGGGAATCTCCCCAGCTGGGCATTGAACTTGCATCAAGAGCTGCAGACAGCTCCACAGCGCAGCGCTCAACAGCTGCGCCACCAGGGAGGCCCCTAGGACAAATTTCTTAACCTATCGTGGGCACAGAGTTCTTTGAGATTCTTATTAATAGCCATGAACCCTCTGGCTAAAAATGAAAACTCACGAAATATATAATTCCAGAGTGTCCTCAGACCTCTTAAAGTAACCACCGTAGTTTCTACCACTAAAAATCCTTTTGCTAAACACTTCCTACACGTAGAAGAGAACTAGGCTCCAATCAGAAGCATAAAAAGCTTTCAAATCACAGAGGCAACCTGCCTGTTGCAAGTCCCACCCCCTGACCTAAGTCAGAGTTCTCAGGATGAACCTGGCCACCAAGTCCAGTTTATCTGGACTCTAGCTCTCTGAGCCTAAACTCACCTGGACTCTGGTCAGGTTCCCCCATCTCCAAGCTTTGCCCCACTAGTTCTTTTTAAAAATTTTATGCATACAAGCTGGGGTGCAGGCCAGAGGCGTGGGGTGGTGAGAGGGTTCACCAGAAACACAGTGGGGAGCAGCGGGTAAGGCAGGAAAGGTCTGCCGTGCCATGTGGGAATCTCCCCAGCCAAATGTCCAACTGGTGTCGCCGCTGTGGACAGCTACACAGTGCAGCGCTTTAACCTGCTGCACCACTGGGGAGGCCTGCCCCACTAGTTCTGAACCTATGTAGCTTACCACTGTTGACCATGCAGGTCCTACTGCTGACAAAGGAAACAGATGGAAATCCTGAATCGTCCATAAAGAGTGCATACATAGGAATCTCCTAACTACCATAACATACAATTAAGTTCCTGGAGAGTGTTCATCAGGAGAAAGAAAATAATACACTTCATAATATTATTTTCCTGTCTCTTCTATGTATTAGGATTTCCTTAGGGATATGAAATAGGAATCTGTTTTTAAAAACCATAGTAATTATGGTGTAGTAAAACTTACCCAAGATTTTTATCATTGCTGATGGACACACATATCTCTTGGAAACAGGCCATATTACCTAAAATTCCCACACAGATTTCCTGCCAAATCAAATTTCACAGGTCACAACAGGTGAGGTAAAAGACTTTACATAAACAAAACCTGAAAAAAAAAAACTTTCACTGACCCAAGTTTGGGAGGAGATGAGGAGAGGTAGTATAAAGGATATTGCTTGAAATCTTGAAAACTTAATGATATTTGAAAAGGGATAATAGACTAACATAAGAAAAAGATCAAAGGCAGGCAAGAGTTATAGAAGAAGAACTCTTACAGATAAATGGGAGTCTTAAATAACTGGTAGGATTTAGACAGGTAAAAAAGACATTCAAATGGGTAAAGAATCAGCAAAGGAAGGACAGGAATAATGTATACAGCTAATAATACAGTAGCCAATACAGAAATCAACCTGGCTGTAGCAGTAAGTGGGAGAACAGCATGAGATAAATAAAGCCAGTAAAAAGGATCAGCATCAAGGGCACTGAATACCATGTTGAAGAGTTTGGACTTCATCTAGGAAGCCATCTGAAGCCATTAGGGCCCTCCAGGAAGGGAGCATTATACTGCAACCACATTTTCCAATTAATCTTTTCATATTTTTCAGATAAGTACCATGGTTGGTACTGCTGGGTCACGTGGTATTTTATTTTTGGCTTTTTAAGGAATCGCTATACCACTTTCCCTAAATGTTGCACTAATAAACATTCATACCAATAGTGTAGAAGTTTTCTCTGCACTCTCGCCAACAAATCTTGTTTCCTTTTTTTTTTATATAGTCCATTCTCCCAAGTATGAGGTGATAATATCTCATTGTGGTTCTGATTTGCATTTCCTCTGTAAGGTTGAGTATTTTTTATGTGCCCATTTGCCATCTGTATGTCTTTTTTTGAGAAGTGTCTATTCAAATCTTACACCTTTTTTTTATTGGGTTGTTTGTTTTTGTTATTGAGTTCTATGAGTTCATTATATATTTTGAATATTAACCCCTTGTCAGATGTATGATGTGCAAATATCCAGTAGGTTATTATTTTGTGAAAATTGCAGTTGTTTCCTTATCATTTTTGTGGTGGTTTCTTTCACTATACAAAAGTTTCATGTAGTCCCATTTATTTTTTGCTTTTGTTTTCTTTGCCATTAGTCAAGTTCCCAAAGACATTGCTGCAGTTAAGGTCCAGGAATGCATCACTAATGTTTCCTTCTATGTATTTTATGGTTTGAGATCCCATATATGTCTTTATTCCATCTTGAGTTAATTTTTGTATATGGTGTCATATAATGTTATTGTCTGATTTCTTTGCATGTGGATGTCAAGTTTCCTGACACCATTCGTTGAAAAGGCTTTCCTTTCTCCATTGTATGGTTTGAAGTCAGGGAACAAGATATTGTCTTTGCATCCATGGAATGAATGATTCTATTAATGTATCGCTGGAATCAATTTCCCAAGATTTGGTTGAGCATTATTTGCATCTATGTTCATCAAAGATATCAGTCTCAGTTTTGCTTTTTGGTGTGGTCCCTGTCTGGTTTGGGGATCAGGATAATGCTCTTTTAATCTTTTGGAAGAATTTAAGAAGGATAGTTATTATATTTTCTATGAAAGTTTAGTAGAATTGGGCCTCCCTGGCGGCACACTGGTTAAGCACTGTGCTGTGGAGCTGTCAGCAGCAGTGATGCGAGTTTGACACCTGACCAGGGAGATTACCAAATAGCACGGCAGACTTCTCCTGCCTCGCCCGCTGCTCCCCTCAGCAGTGTACTTGTGATTTGTCTGTTCTGCTCCCCACTCTGTCTCTGGTGAACCCTCTCGCCGCCCCACGCCTCTGGCCTGTACCCCAGCTTGTGTGTATAAATAAATAAACCTTTAAAAAAAAAAGTTAAAAAAAAAAGTTTAGTAGAATTCACAAATGAAGCCAGCTAGTCCTTTTTGTTCTTGGGGAGACTTCTTTCTTCTTCTTCTTCTTCTTCTTTTTTTTTTTACACAGGCCAGAGGCGTGGGGCGGTGAGAGGGTTCACCAGAGACAGAGCGGGGAGCAGAACAGGCAGATCAGAAATACACTGCTGAGGGGAGCAGCGGGCGAGGCAGGAGAGGTCTGCTGCACCATGTGGGACTCTCCCCGGCTGGGCGACGAACTCGCATCATGCGCAGCCGACAGCTCCACAGCGCAGCGCTCAACCGTTGCGCCACCAGGGAGGCCGAGACTTCTGATTACTGTTTCAATTTCTGTATTTGTGATTCAGTCTATCTATTTCTTTGTGGATCAGTCTTGGAAGTCAAGGAATTTGCTAAAAATACAGATTTTCAAGTTCTACCTTAGAGCTACTGAGTCAGAATCTCCAGGGTGGGACTGGGAAACTATCGTTTACCAACTACACCATGTTATTTTTATAATCAAGTAAGTGTGAGAATCACTAACTTAGAACTTAAGAAATTTAGATTGGAAAATCCAGCTTGCAAGTTGAGAATAGGTGGAGATGTGGAACAGGAATCATAACGGAGGTCACAGCTTGACCCAACACACACAGATTCGTAAAGACTGGAAGGGCTCACTAGGAAAATGACTATAATGAGGACAAGGGATCTGGGTCTACACCTTAGAAGGATTCACACTCAGTGTATAGGAAGAAAGGGAAAAAACACAGTAAAAATGACAGAGAAGGGACTGAAGAGATCAGACCGTGAGAGTGAGGTAGCACGAAAGCTGCATGAATGGAGAGTTTCAATGAAATGTGAGTGGTCTAGCAGTGGGAAAAGATCAAGAGAGCAGGGGCAGAAAGGAACACATGCAGTTCCCTTAAAAATTAAGGAGGAAATAACTGAACTTCCAGCCAGAAACCAAGTTTCTCAGTGTAGGCTGCCCACTGTACTCACTTGGGCAACTTTAAAAGCTTTCTCACCCCTTGGAGATTCTGTTTCAAATGATTCGAGTTTGGGCTGATGCAGGGTTTTTAAAAGCTCCCCTGACCAAAACTCCTCAAAATGTGGGCCCTGGTTCCGAGCACCAGCATCATTGGGAATTTGATAAAATCTTCACTACTACCCCAAACCTAGTGAATCAGAGACTTTGGGAGGTAGGCCCAGTAATCATTGATTCTAGGACATGCTGAAACTTGAGAGCCTGTGTTGTAGATGGTTCTAACATGTGGCCAAGGCTGAGAATCACTGCTGTAGACAGGCTATGGCTTGCAAGCATAGATAATGATAGAACTATTTGCCTAAATGCACCATTCCTCACATAGGCGTATTTTCTTTAAGTACTAATCAAGTGAGTCAACATGTTTAAGTCACAAAAATCCAGGAGATAATCCTGTAACTGTCAAATCTTTACATTAATATAATATCCAAGGAAAAAGTGGTTCATTTTTCATCAGGACCAAATTCAGGAGAGACATTTTACTACATAAAATTGTGATTCAAATTGAATTTGGAAAAATATACTACAGAATTCTCACTTCTTAATTTCAAAGAAAAATAGGCTATGCACTATAGGTTATACTGAGGTTGGACAGGCTAAGTTCAAACCTCAATTCAATTCCTTCCCAGTGTACAATCTTAAGACAAATTTCTTAACATGAGATTTGGTTCTTCTATTTACAAAGTAGAGATAATTGCCTACTTTTGAGTACTAAAACCAAATACCTGGTAAATAGCAAGCAGTAATTCATAATTATTATAATTGTTAATATGTGACCTACTAATGATCCACCAATACGCACAGCACATGCAACCTAAACGGCATTGGACCACAGTACACTGCACAGAACACAGATAAAGACTAAATAAGTTCAGATAATTGTCTTGGGGAGTTTCTACCAGCAATGGCCACTGAGAGCTTACTCACTGGGGAAGGCTTGGAAGAACAATACCATTTTGGATAGCAGATGTAACTACTGAGAGGGCAGGGAAGGCATACAAATGGAGGCACAGGACGATCACAGTAAGTGGAAGAGTAGGCAGGGGTGGCTAAATTAGAAGGAGCATCTGGAGGGCAGATTACATGCTGAAAGAGGAATTAGGTTCAGATTATGGAAAGTCTTGAGCAATAGGCTGAGTTTAGAGTGATGGTTTTTAAGCAATGGAGGATTATTTTTTAATTTTTTTGGAAGATTTATTTATTTAAGCATATAAGTTGGGGTGTAGGCCAGAGGTGTAGGGTGGTAAAAGGATTCACCAGAGACAGAGTGGAGAGCAGAACAGGTAGATCGACTGAAACACACTGCTGAGGGGAGCAGTGGGCGAGGCAGGAGAGGTCTGCTGCGCCATGTGGGAATCTCCTTGGCTGGGTATTGAACTCGTGCTGCAGTGGCTCTGGATAGCTTCATAGTGCTGCGCTTAACCTGTTGCACCACCAAGGAGGCCCAGCAATAGAGGATTTTATGAATAAAAAAAGAGCAATGAACTGAGAAACGGGAGTTCTGGGGACTGTTTCCTGATCTGTCTGATATTAGAGTATAACCTCAGTTATTCCTATCTAGTTTCCACAGCTGTTAAATCAAAGTATTAATCTCCCTGGACATCCCAAATAAAAAGTTCAGTGACTCCAATAATTTTAAATACAACATTACCTAGTATCTAGTAATGTTTAATGAATACTTGCAGACTGATTTGTAGTCAGTAAGAAAATTAATGAAAGATTATCCATCACTGTTATTATTCCAAAGAGGAGCTTTTAGAAATATATATACTTACTCTTAATCGAGGACATCTGGATTTGGCCAATACCCCCATAAATATGTCAGGAGCATTAAATTCTTGGAGAAATAAAGCCACATCCTGAAAAGAAAGATAATTTAAACTTAAATGCTGACTATTCCTCTTTAAACCCATTTAAAAAATTCATATCTACGTCCTTTAGGCATAAGAAAAAAATCCATAATGCTAGGAATTATGTAAATAGACAAAAGCAATATTAAAATCTTTGTGATATATGATCCCAACACAATGGAACAATTCCAAAAACAAATCAAAACTAATTATGATATTCCAGAGGACTGTCCTCTTTTTTCTGCTTTGAATGTATTTACTAAATGATCTTTCTTTCTTTTTTTTTAAATGATTTTTTTTTAAGATTTTTTAATTTATGCCTACAAGCTGGGGTACAGGCCAGAGGCATGGAGTGGTGAGAGGGTTCACCAGAGACAGAGTGGGGAGCAGAACAGGCAGATTGATGGAAATACACTACTGAGGGGAGCAGGGAGCGAGGCAGGAGAGGTCTGACGGATCCATGTGGGAATCTCCCCATCTGGGTGTCGAACTCGTGTCGCCACTGCCGACAGCTCCACAGCGCAGCGCTTCACCTTTGCGCCACCAGGGAGGCCCAAAATGATCTTTCTAATGGTGCTTGAATTCTCATTAACACAAGACACATTTGTTAATTGTTAGGTATTATGCTAGAAGCTAGGGATATGAAAAAAAGAGTAAAATTTGCAATTACCCTTTTCTAAGAATTTAAAATACAATCGGGAAAAAGGTCAAAATTCACACTGGCCGAAAATTCTCATGGCTAAAATCAGAATGTTTTTTTTTTAATAAGCATTCTTAATTTTTTCTCTTTCCTTTTTTTTTTTTTTTAAATGTTTATTTTTACATACAAGCTGGGGTACAGGCCAGAGGCATGGGGCAGCGAAAGGGTTCACCAGAGACAGAGCGGGAAGCAGAAAAGGCAGATCAGAAATACACTGCTGAGGGGAGCAGCAGGCGAGGCAGGAGAGGTCTGCCACACCATGTGGGATCCACCCCTGGCCGGGCGTCAAACTCGCATCGCCTGCTGCCGACAGCTCCACAGCGCAGTGCTTAACCGCTGCGCCACCAGGGAGGCCCCAGAATGTATTTTTTCAAAACCTTCAACAGAAAAAATTTCTGACTGCAATGTAACTGTGGCAACTACAGACCTCCTTCCCAGAGTCTGCCCAGTCCACAGAACCTACAGGGACATCCCACACAAGTCAAAGAACCGGACTGGGCATGTAACCTCATCTCACTATAACTGTGGGGCCCAAAACTAAGTCAGGTAGCTGTAGAAATGTGCATTGTGCATTGTAAAATATTTAAATAAAACTAAATTTCTGGGGTCTCCCTGGTGGTGCTACGGGTTAAGTCTCAGCACCATGAAGCTATCCGCAGACACTGCAGCATGAGGTCGATCCCCGGCCAGGGAGATTCCCACATGGCGCAGCAGACCTCTCCTGCCTCGCCCTTTGCTCTCCTCAGCAGTATATTTCAGTACATCCGCCTGTTCTGCTCTGTTCTGCTCTGTCTCTGGGGAATCCTCTCAAGCCCCCACACCTCTGGCCTAGACCCTAGTTCTTGTATGCATAAATAAAGAAATCTTAAAAAAAAAAAAAGCAAAAAAACCCCTAAATTTCTGGCTGTTTATTGCCTTGGACTTTTATCAAATTTGAGCTATATATTTGTGATAGCTAAACTCAAAATACAGGCTATGTGATAATGCAGCTCAGTATGTATACTAATAAGCACCCTGGAGGCACCTCAGAGAGATGTAATCCTTGAAAGCAGTCGAAACTGAGGTAAACCTGCTTGACTGTGGACTGAGAGGGAACCTCTACTTATTAAGAGACAGTGGTCAGAGAAACAATATTTTCAAACACACATTCCAGATTTTTTTTTTTTAAGATTTATTTATTTATACATACAAGCTGGGGTACAGGCCAGAGATTTGGGGCAGCGAGAGGGTTCACCAGAGACAGAGTGGGGAGCAGAACAGGCAGATCAGAAATACACTGCCGAGGGGAGCAGCGGGCAAGGCAGGAGAGGTCTGCCACGCCATGTGGGATTCTCCCTGGCCGGGTGTCAAACTCGCATCGCATGCTGCCCACAGCTCCACAGCGCAGCGCTCAACCGCTGCGCCACCGGGGAGGCCCACATTCCAGATTTAAAGTCATAGCAGCAGATGCCCTCCATACTAAGTGATCAAACTATTATATTGTAACTGAGCTGAGACTTCCAGGTAGTGACCCCTGGATGGGGTTTGCTGATGAGAATGAATAGCCCCAGGGAAAATGCTAAGTTTGCAGTTTGGGGTGGAGAGTCGGAGGAGAAATAAAAGGGACTGAAGGAGAAGGGGAAAGGAGTCCTCAAGATGTAGGGTTAGGGCCTCCCCAGTGGCGCAGCGGTTAAGCGCTGCGCTGTGGAGCTGTCGGCAGCGGCGACACGAGTTCGACGCCCGGCCGGGGAGAATCCCACATGGCGTGGCAGACCTCTCCTGCCTCGCCCTCTGCTTCCCTCAGCAGTGTATTTCTGATCTGCCTGTTCTCTGCTCCCCACTCTGTCTCTGGTGAACCCTCTCGCCGCCCCACGCCTCTGGCCTGTACCCCAGCTTGTATGTATAAATAAAAAATAAATCTTTAAAAAAAAAAAAAAAGATGTAGGGTTAGAGGAATCAGCAGCAGAAAATGTAGCCGCCAAAATTGAGAGCTTGGAAATCAGACTCCAGAAGTTTTTGAGCCGCTGGGTAATAAAGAGTTTCGGATTTTGAGCGTTTTTGGAGTCTTTAGTGACTTTGGGACCAGCGACTTTGGAGTCTTTGCAAGTAGCCGAGAGATGGAAACTGCTCCCAGTTTTGTCTTTACTGCAGCCGAAGGAAGAAGGTAGAGGCCCGAAGTAGGCATCTTCCTAAAATGCATGCGTGCAGTCTGATGGGCTGTCTGGCCACTGTAATTGCTGTTTGCAGTTTTGCTGGCCTGATGCTGTGCTGGAGCATCACGGCAGTTTTAGGAGCATTTCCAGTTGGGTCCTGTGTCGACCTCGTGAGCTGGAACCTGGCCTACACTCTGGCTGTTGTGTGTCTGCAGAAGAAGGAAGGCGCCATTTTGGAAACGTGGCCTATTGTTTGGAAGAGGAGCTCCACATCAGCGGTGGTGGGAAGACGCCACCTTTGTTACTTTTCTGGGACTTAAAGGACTGGACATTGCTTTAAATAAGGTAAACAGCCATATGTCGACTTCAGTAATTCTTTGCTTTTTCCTGTTTGTTAAATAAATCCCAATGTTTTTGTTCCCTAAGCCTGAGTAGTCTTGCAAATGTGCACGTGGGTGCAGAACCAAGATAGTAACCAGTAAGCAATTGGGGCACTGCCTTTGCCTAAATTTTAAAAAGCCTCACTTTTCCCGGTATCAAAATGACCAACTCTTTGCAATGTGCAGGGACTAATTTATTTAATAATAGTTAACATTTCCTGGCGAAGCAAGGGGTGGCCAAATTATATCAACACTGACAGTAATAATTAGTATTTACTGAATAATTAACATTATTGTCAGTAATACCTGACAATTTATTGCCAGGCACAGTTAAGCAGTTTGCATACTAATTCACTTAATTTTCAAAAAAACCTATGAAGTAGCTATTATTAGCACCATTACACTAATAAACTGAGGTTTTCAAAGGTTAAGCAACCTGCCTAAGATTATACAAGCAGCAACAGAGCCAGGATTTGAACCCACGTGACTCTGACAAAAGGCCATGCTCTTAAATCAGCACACCATGCTACTCTCAGGTATTCCTTCACTGTTCACCAAACTTACTGAAACACTCAACTAAGAGGCACTGTTTTATTTCAGCCTCTAGGGACACGTTAGTGGACAAGCCAGATAAAGTCTCAGACCCACTGAGTTTTCATTCTAGAGGGATGAACAAACAATACACACATAAATAACTAAACTACATAATTTCTTTTTTTCCCCAATATCTGAAAGGACAGGTTTATTACATTAAAAAAAAGAAAAGGACATTTGCACAGACACAAGCAGGCAACAAGAGCTACCTCTGAAAAGGACAGGCTTGTTAAAAGAGACACCGGCATAGTCACAGGCGGCCAGTCTTGGGAAGAGAGCTGCCCTAAACTACATCATTTCTAAGTGCTACAAGGAAAACAAACAAGATAGTGAATGCAAGAAGTCAAGCTAAGGGGAACCACTTTAGATATATCAGAGAAGATATCTCTGAAGAGGTGACATTAAGATTTTAAAAGAAAAAAAAGTCTATCAGAGGACATAGAGGTCTAAAACAACACTAAATAGTAAGATAAGTGTTACACAATAACACAATGTTCAACAGAATGAACATTCCGCCTGGAGTGTCTGGGGAGGCATCACAGATGAGGTGACATTTCAGCTGGGCTGGAGGTCATTCCAGGTTGAGAGGAACATGAAAGAGCATAAACACATGAAGTTGCAGGAAGTCTCTGACTGTTCAAACAATGAGTAGTGTCTAACAGTCTCGTCAAAGCAACTTTATGCCAGGGATCATGGATTAGCTCAATTTTCTTAAGGTATTTCAAGAGCTACCATGAGAGGATGAAGAGGAGGCTAAGAAACATGACACTTCCCTTCCATCTACAATCTCAAACAGCAGTTCATTTTGCCTGTTTTATTTTATTCTTTTTTTAAAGATTTATTTATTTATTGCATGCAAGCAAGGATGTAGGCCAGAGGTGTGGGGGGGAAGGGCGGCGGTGAGAGGGTTAACCAGAGAGAGAGAGTGGGGAGCAGAACAGGCAGACTGACTGAAATACAAGGCTAAGGGGAGCAGCGAGAGAATCGGAGAGGCCAGAGAGGTCTGCTGAGCCATATGGGAAGCTCCCTGGCCGGGTATCAAACTCATGTTGCAGTGGCTCTGGAGAGCTTCATAGTGCTGTGAGACTTAACCCGTTGCCCCACCAGGGAGGCCCCTGTTTTGCTATATTATACTTAAGGATTTCATTTGAAAAATAGGTTCTAATTCTTTAAAAAAAATTTTTTTTAAACCAATCTCTCAATTATAGTCAGGTAGAAAGACGACTTGAACAATACTCTCAACCAATTTAGTTGAACATAACATTTATAAGACACACCATAATACAACAGCAGAATACACATTCTTTTTAAGTGACCATGGACTATTTACCAAGACAGACCACATTCTGGGTCATGAAACATTTTCAACAGGGTTTCAGAGCATTCACTGACTCCAGCAACAAAAAGATACCTGAAAAATCCCCCAATATTTGAAATCTAAATCATTAACGAAAGGAAAATTAGAAGGTGCTCTGAACTATCTGCAATGAAACACAACATACCAGAGGTTTTGGGATACTGCTAAGCAATATTCAGAGGAAAATGTATAGCATTAAATACCTATATTAAAAAATAATGGTCTTAAATCAACGTCAGCTTCTATTTGAAATTAGACAAAGATCAAATTAAACTAGAAAAGTAAAAGAGGAAATAATACAAACCAAAATAGAAATCAATGAAGTAGAAAATAATAAAACAGAGAATCAAACCAAGAGCTGATTCTTTGTGATGGGCAATAAATTATAAAACTTCCAGCCAGCCTGACCAAGGGAAAAAGACAGGAGACACAAATTACTAATATCAGGAATGACACACCACTATACTATACTGTACTATCATAAATCTTAAAAGGACAATAATGTAATACTGTGAACAACTTTATGCCAATAAGTTTAGCAACTTAAAATGGATAAATCCCTGAAGTACACCAACTACCAAAGTAACCTGAATAGCCAAATCTTTATTAAAGGAACTGAATTTACAGTAGAAAGTTGTATCTCAATATAACTATTATCTTCCAAGTTCAGATGAATTCCATCAACTACTTAAGAAAGAAATAATATCAATTCTACACTAACTTTTCCTGTTAAGTGAAGAGGGAAAACTTTCCAATCTATGAAGATATCATAATTACCTCGGTACCAAAAGGACTCTATCTCATGAACATAGATCTCTTTCTAAACAAGATTCTAGCCACTTGAAAAATTATTCAACATAGTTCACCGTATTTTTAAACTAGAAGAAAAAACACATGATCATGTCAATAGTTACTTCTGTTAGCAAAAGCATGATAAAATCCAAAATCCATTCCTGATACAAACTCTAGTCACACTAGGATAGAAGGGAACTTTATCAATCTGCTGCTACATCATACTTAATGATGGAAGCAAGGCTCTGCCTACAGTCAGGAACAAGACAAGTATGTCCCTTCTCACCACTTCTAGTCAACAGCATACTAGAGGTTCTAGGTAGAGAAAATATGTAAAAATAAATGGAATCCAGATTGAAAATTAAGTAAATCCAGAAATGATGTAATCATTTATGCACACAATCTATATAAATAGAAACTATCAAAAAACATACTATGACTTAAGTGACTTGAGCATAGAATGCAGGATATAAAATATACAAAATCAACTGTATTTTTATATAATAGTACTAAACAATCAGACACTGAAATTTCTTAAAATACTATTTATAATATCATCCAAAAATACAAAATACTCACGACCAAACCTAACAAAAGATGTGAAAACCTGTACATTAAGAACTATACAATTTTGCTGGCAGAAACTAGAGAAGACCTAAATAAATGGGGAGCTATAATTTGTTCATGGGTCAAAAGACACATGGTCATTAATTTGTCAGTTCTTCTGCCAAAAGATCTATGAATTCAACTAAATCCCAATTAAAATTCTAGCAAGTTTTTTGTAGACACTAACAAGTTGATTCTAAAATTATTTCCTTTGTTGGTAGGACAACCAAAACAACTTTGAGAAATATAACTGGGGGATTAACACCACCTAATTTCAAGCTGTATTATAAAGTTACCACAATCAAAACAATATACAGCCAGATGACACCCACTTCCCCAACGTGTAGCTAAAATTTTTCAGTAGAAAACTAGAATTAAGCAAAATTAAATGCAAATCACCTCTTATAATCTTTTCTCCCTAACCCCCTCCCTGTGATTAACTTTTTTTATGTTTATTTCTTTTCTTACATCATTGTTAATTTTTAGACAATATTTTATTTCTCCCCTCAGGTGTAGCCCCTATAGTCCCAACATGAAAGTTTCTTAATATAATAATGAAAGAGCAAGGCCTCTCCAAAATATAATACAATCACATTTATATAAAACTCAAGAACATGTAAAGTACCCTGAAGTGACATTAAGTCAAGTAGAGGTTGCCCAGGAAGGGTCAAGTGAGTGAGGAGCAAAAGGAAGGGATTATAAGAAGCATAAAGAAACTTTTGGGGATGACAGATATGTATTCTCCCTTGAATATGGCAATGGTATCATATCTACCTCTAAATTTTGCAGATTGTACACTTTAAATATGTGCAGTTTTTTATGTTGATTATATCTGAAAATATACATTGGTTTTGGTGTCAATTAAACCTCAATGATGCTGTTTTAAACAAACGGTTGAAGACAACGACTATCTACTGGCAACTTTCGAGACAGAAGAATACAGGTAAACCCCTTTTAGGAAAAAAACATCTTAGGTGACAATATGGAGGAAAGAAGGGAAATGAAAGAGACTAAAGGGCCTCCCTGGTGGCGCAGCGGTTGGGCACTGCGGAGCTGTCAGCAGCTCGTGATGCAAGTTCAACGCCCAGCCTGGGAGAATCCCACATGGCGTGGCAGACCTCTCCTGCCTCGCCCGCTGCTCCCCTCAGCAGTGTATTTCTGATCTGCCTGTTCTGCTCCCCACTGTCTCTGGTGAGCCCTCTCGCCGCCCTGCGCCTCTGGCCTGTACCCCAGCTTATATGTATAAATAAATAAATCTTTAAAAAAAAAAAAGAGAGACTAAAACAAGAATTTTAACCAGAAATCTACTGCAAAAGTCCAAGAAGCACAATGAGAAATTGTGTAAATCAAATCTCTTCTCAGCTCTTTTGTTACCTGAAAAATAAAGTACTCTCTATATCACAGGGTTATTATGAAGAGCAAATAGAATAATATCTATGAAAACTTTCATGCTCTAGA
Organism: Scalopus aquaticus; assembly: GCA_004024925.1. Classification (NCBI taxonomy): domain Eukaryota; kingdom Metazoa; phylum Chordata; class Mammalia; order Eulipotyphla; family Talpidae; genus Scalopus; species Scalopus aquaticus. Next base: position 10,206 of record PVIJ01010940.1, on the reverse strand, counting down.
ATAAAATGCAGATGTTCGGCACTTAAGGTCCTGGGACTGCAATCCCTATGCCATAATACAGGAGAACAGACACTAAAGTCTTTCTCCAGAGACTTAAGGTTTGAGCCTTTTTAAAACATCCATTTACCACCTTCTTACCCAAGCCTTTTCAATTTCCCTTCACTCTCATACCTCATCCATTGACATATCCCATACTCTGCAAATTTCATTCTCCATTTCTTCATCAAGTTCCATCTGCTGCTGCTCCTCATCATCTGAGCCGGATTTGGTGTTCTCAGGGGTAACAAGCTTCAGAAACAATAAGGAAGAAAAGAAATGAATAAAAGCTGTCTGTAACAGTTTCCAAGGAAAATTATCCCATAATCATGTAAGAGTCACAAAGATGCTACCTCAAAGTACATTCTCTTGCAAATACCTTCTTTGTTTGTTTTTTTAAAAGAAGTACCTTGGGTAGATCTATGCATTCAATATTCATGGAGTAAATACTGTTGCTAGGCATTGGGGCAGAAATACAAAGATGAGCAAGGTGTGATCTCCAGATTTCAAGAGGTTTAGTATCTAGTATGGAAAATACTTGTAAACTGATAAGCACAAGATAAAAGGCAAAGTGATCAAACTGAACTGTGAACAGTTTTAAAAGCAAAAATGATGGCCCAATGACCTATGGGAAAACTTCTCTTAGGAGGTGATGTATTAGGAATTTATCATGTGAAGGGAAGAAGAGTAAAGTAGGTAAGTTAAGAGTTAAAAGACCTAGCATGTATGAGGAGGGTTGAGCAATTTAGTGTGTGTGATGGCAGATAAAGCTCTGAAAGGTTGCAGACAGCCTGCACTCCAAGTTAAGAAATATGCTTCAGGGGCCTCCCTGGTGGTGCAGCGGTTAAGCGCTGCTCCATGGAGCTGTCAGCAGCAGCGAAGCGAGTTCCATGCCCGGCCAGGGAGATTCCCACATGCCATGGCAGACTGCTCCTGCCTCACCCACTGCTTCCCTCAGTAGTGTATTTCCGTTGATCTGCCTGTTCTGCCCTCCCCTCCCCCCGCTCTGTCTCTGGTGAACCCTCTCTCCGCCCCACACCTCTAGGCTACACCCCAGTTTGTATGCATAAATAAATAAATCTTAAAAAAAAAAATGACCAAAGGAGAAAAAAAAAAAAGAAATATCCTGCATTTTTTTCCTGTAGGCAATTAAAACTACAAGGAGTTCCCATGAACAAGTTTTGGGGTTTTTGGGGTTGGTTTTTTGTTTGTTTGTTTTTCTTTTCTTTACGAGTTCCCATGAACGGGTTTTGGGGAGGGCGGGTTTGTTTGTCTTTTCGTTACAAGGAGAATTACGCTGGCAGTTGTGTAGATAATGGACTGCAGAGGAGAAAATTTTTAAATGGGAAAATCAGTTAAAGAAACAGAGTGGGGAAAGAAGAAATCCGTATTTACTGATAGCCTCCCATGTGCCAAACACCATGTTAAGCACTCCACGGCCTTTATAATCTTATTTAACTTACACAATTACCCTACATACAATAATATGATCTTCCCACTTTATAAGAATTTGAAAAGTCAATGGTCTGGGCAATTAGGTCCACAATCACGCAGCTAGTAGGAGGTGCTTTTGCTATTAGAGCACAATGATGCCAAATTCACGTTTTATTCTACGACAAAAAAAAATTCACGAAATAGATAAATTTTCACTTAGGAAACTACAATGCAAAGAGGAAGCAAAAATCCAATAAATGTATTTACATGATCATGTCTTTGGGAATTTTGCGAAAGTAAAGTATTTTTAACTGCATTCCAGCATCCCTGCCATTATACTTCCCTTTGTGCTGAGGCATTGAGTGGCTCTCCACAGCGTGGGGTCCGCGGAGGAGCGCAGGACTCAGGCATAAGACCCCTCCAGGAGGGTCTAGAAAGTAATGGTCATGGGTGGAGACAGAGGCTCCAGGGGCAGCAGGAGGCTGGCGGAGGAGCCGGGGCTGCGGGTCGGGGGGAACGGAGGAGAAACCCACGTGGGGCGCAAGTTTCCGCACCTTGATGAGCCCGCTGAGGACGCCGAAGAGCCAGTGCTTGCTGTAGACCGTGCTCCCTATGCAATCTCCCGTGGCCTCATCCTCCTCCCGACTGGGCGGCGGTGGCGACGGGTTACGGTCCATGACTTGGCCGCCACTGGCGCGCGAGAGCCGTGCAGGACCCGCGCCGGAAGGCGCCGCCGGAGCCACGCAGGAGCCGCGCCGGAAGCCGCCGGAGGGGACGAGACACCTCCTGGCGGCAGAGGGTATGGCAGACTTCGGCTACAGCGCCCCTGCTGCCCAGCAGGTGCCCGCCTGAGTGCCCACCCAAGTTATGGAAATAAACTAAGTGCCCAAGAGCAGATGAGTGGATTAAGAAGATATAGTGTAGACACAGTGGGATACTATCCAGCTATGAAAATAAAAAGATACCTCGTCACTTGCAAGATGGATAGAACTGGAAGGGATTGTGCTCATCAAAATAAGCCAGAAGGAGGAAGACAAAAGACTGGATATCAGGCATATGTTGAATATAGAGAAACAAAACAAAGGAACAAACAAAACCCAAACCAAAAATAGCTCTAGAAAACTGGCTACAGAATTGAGGCTACCAGAAGGACAGGATGGAGGAAGGGGATGAAGTGGGAAAAGGCACCCCAAGTGAAAATGGCTGCCCCGAATTCTTGCATGGATGGCACGGATGTAGCCTTCTTTCAGTTAGGAGGGACTCATCTTCGAGGATGGCTGTCTGTTTACTGGCTAACTAGAATAAGAAAAGAGACCGGAGATTCTACAATGGGCTTAATCTCCATATCTTTGCCCCTAGACTGCAGTCTAGCTCCTACCTATGTTTTTTAACTCAGGTGCTGGTGCCTAGGGATTGTGTTAATGGTTAAGTTGATTTCTTCTACCCCCACTTTCTTGTGTGGGTCTAGTTCTAATATTATTTTGCATTATATCTCCTCCATCAAAAGGACTATGGGTGCTTTGGTAGTAAGCGTGGTGTGGTGACATACATCTGACAAGATGTGAACCTACATGCCTAAGTTATATATGGTGTTGGAATTCGGTAAAGAATAAGACAGCTTAAAAAAAGAAAATAACAAAATAAATTTTCAATATGTAATGACTCAGCTAAGGAACATTTTGTCACTCTTCAAGATCACTTTTCGTGCACTGTTTTCAATGTTAATTATAAAAGTATTTAATGTAATTCTATTTTTTATTAAATTAAATAGGCATTCCCAAAAGCAAAATTTAGTTACACAAAGTAATCGTGAATTTCAAGTTCTCACAACAAAACCGGCAAGTTTATCAATAGTGGAAGAAGAAAGAGGATTGATGTTTGTGATGGACTAAAAGGGAGAAGTGTAAATGTGTAATGAAATTAAAAATGTAATGAAATTAAAGTGTCCTTAGCACTTTATACTTCAGTTCTACAAAGAAATCTGGTGACTCTTGTCTGCTACCAAAAAAGGTATTTATTTTCATCATTGGAGTTGGAATAGTCATTTCTTTCATTTTCTTAAAAAATTTATTGGCATAATACTGCATTATAATATTATGTAAGTTTCAATTGTGCTTCATTATAAACCATCTGTGTATATACTATGTTAATTGGTGAAAATTTGGGAGAAGGGGTCAGTTGTATGGTCAAAGATAAGAGTTGAACTTTTAGTGGTGAGCTTGTAAGAGGGTGGTCCTCAGTAACAAGCTTAACACAATACAAAATTTTTAATTGCTTAGACCTGAAACGTGGAGCATTTAACAAATCTTTAAAATTTCACAACAGAGAGATTCACCACTTTATTTATTTAAAAGACCACACATTTTTGTGACTCTTCTCCATTATTGTGTATACTTAAGCTTTTAATGTAACATTATATTTATATTACTATGAACAGGCACCATCGTAAACATATTCAAAACATTGCAGTTCATGTTCTCCACTACCCCAGGGAGAGACTAAATGAGTTAAGCATTTTGCCCCAAATCGTAAAGTTAGCAGAAAGGGCATTGTCTATTAATATTTTGATTTTTTCCCTGTCTATTTCTTCTTTTGTTTTGTGCGATTTTTTTAATGCCCATTGTGAAAAAAACTGTTCTTATAAGAACATTCAAAACTAATCATAATCAATGGTGGATGAACTCAAATGAAAATGTCCAGTTTCTAGATCATTTCTAAATCTTCCTTCTCATCAGCTTTTCCCAAAGATCCCAAAATATTAAAACTAGCTTGACTTCATTTTTACACCCATGTCTTCCTCAAATCCCATTTTGATGACGCCATAATGAAATGTGGTAACTGGAAAAGTCAGACAGAATCAAAGATGGAGGTGGCAGCTCCAGATTCTCTTGCAGTAACAGAACCATCCACAACTGAGTTGCGCTCTATGACTGGATAGAATATCTCCACGATTCCAGGATCTTTCGGGAGTATGTAACTGACATAACCTTAGACTGTACTTTATGAATTTATTTATTTATTTATTTTCTTACATATTTGTTAATTTTTGCATAGTATTTTATTTTTCATATATTCAGTATTTTATATATTTTATTTTACGTCTCCCCTCAGGTATGCTTTCCACCACGGCAGCACCTGTGATCCAGAACCATAGTCCCTTGTGCTCTTCCTTCCCATTTTGAGCCCTTCCCCTTCCCTTATCTGCTGTATGGTCAGGATGCAATTTTGTCCTTTTCCTGTGTCTTTGTTTGGTTTCTCTAGTATCCACATAAGTGAAACCATCGGTATTTCTCTTTCTTCTTCTGGCTCTCTTCCCTTAGAATAGTCACTTCCAGATCCATGCATGTTGCTACAAATGTCCTGAGTTCATCCAACTTAATTGCTCCTCAAGCTGTACTTTGACCCCCTCAGTCAGATGGTCACTGCTGGGGCCATTCCATGGTGACTCAGGTATGTTTTTGTACTTCCCTTAAGCTTTATAGCACCAGTGTTTCCTATCCTCAAGGAAAGGGTTGGAGAGTATTTTCTGCTTTCCTACTGGAATTGTTTGTACAAAATTGGAATTTGCTATTTGGAAGGATTAATTTGTCTATAAAACCACCTGAGATAGGGGCCTCCCTGGTGGCATAGCAGTTAAGTGCTTCGCTGTGGAGGTGTCAGCATCAGCGAAGCGAGTTTAATGCCCGGCCAAGGAAATTCCCACATGGCACGGCAGACCTCTCCAGCCTCATCAGCTGCTCCCCTCAGCAGTGTATTTCCGTCGATCTGCCTGTTCTGCTCCCCACTCTGTCTCTGGTGAACCCTCTCACCGCCCCACGCCTCTGGCCTGTACCCCAATTGTATGCATAAATAAATAAATCTTTAAAAATATATAAATAAAATAAAATCCTCGAAAGAGCAATGAATCGTTAAAACAAACAAGCAAAAAAACCCCACGTGAGGCTGCTATTTTCTTTATTTCTTTGTTATATCTTTTACAATAATTACAGGATAATCCTAGTTTTCACTTCTTAAGTCAGTTTTTGTCAGTTGCACTCTTCTAAAAACCTACTGATTTTTTTGTGTACGTTTAAAGTTTTGTTGTTGAAGTTTTTCTCTTACTGTCTTTTCCATGTTTAGGAACATTGAGTTATGGGTTGATTGTTGGTTCAGGTAATGATCCATACATGGTCTATGTAGAATGGTGCATGCCATAGATGAGTAGTTTTATGCCAAACTACTGCCATTGTTTATTAGTGTCTTATCCCCCTCTTAAAAATAAAGGCTATGATGTTTATTCATCAATCCCATGGTATTTAACAGGCTCAAGTTCTCAAGAAGGATGTCTTACGCTATTTCCAGAAGCCAGCGACAAATTGGATTTCACATTTATTCAGTATTTATGAAACATGTTTATGTGCCCTTATCATCAAGTAGTAAGATTGCAGAATTTAGTAATCCTAGCTCAGCAACTGTCCTCAGGGGCTTCACAGACTTGTATCCTGACAGCAGAGTGAAGAGGAAGCTCAGTACTTCGGGGGCAGGCCTGGAGGTCTGAAGAAATTGGGGTCTTTGCCACTCCGGCCCCATTCATTGGCATACTGGTCATCCCTGGAGTCCTCCACTCCGTGTCCACTGTCTCCGTATTTAAACAAGTCTGTGACTCTCTGACTCCTTTCTCTGGCATCACTGGAACCAAGGGAAGCAGGCAGGAGATTAACCAGAGGCTGATGAGCAACAGGTTCGCCCTCCCCACTATCTCCCCTTTTTTGGAAGAATTAATGACTCTTAGCTGAGCCAAGGAAAGAGGGTGTAAACAATGAGCCTGCCCAGGAAACAGCCCAGCTCAGCTCAGGATGTCCCCATGCAGCTCACACTACATGAGCAGCACTTCTAGCAGGCAGTATGGGAATCCTACTGGTAAGGTTAACTCCATTAACCTAACTCTGAATCTATCAATAACTCAGGTCCCATACTGGGCAAGAAGAAGAACATGGGTGAGACAGGAGAGGCCACCTTCTCTACCAGAAACTTCTTTAAGAATTGGCCCCACCTGGTTGTGCGAGGCAGCCAAGCTCTGCTCATCCATCCCTGCTCCCAGGACCCCTTTTGTTTACCTGAGCACTTTAGCAGCCCATTCTCCTCCAGGTCCTCTTTGTGCAGCGTCATAGTTGCCCCGGGCATGGAAGTATTTGTCAGAGTTTTTGAAATTGGCTTCTAGCATGTCAGTATAGGCTCTCCACATGTCTCTAGCCCCTGGGAGGGAAAGAAATGATGAAATAAAAGTGATGATCAATATCTTGGCAAAACAGAAATTTAAAAAAAATGTATTTCCTCCCACTCATTCCAAGATTTCAGTCTTTGACAATACTCTTATATTGACCTGAAGTGAATAGGCCTTTATTTTTTCACTTCCTTGGGTTAATATTTTGAGAAAAATCACAGCTCAAGTTTTATTCTGCTTGATTGCATTCTAAGTCCTGTTGTTAATTTGTACATGTCTCTATGCGATAATGAGAAGAAGAGATGGGATGATCTTTAAGGGATGTTTGGTTGCACAATGAGTCTAGAAAGAGGCAGGGGACCCCTATGACCGGGGCCGGAGAACAAAGACAATTCTGAGGGCAGCTCCAGACAAGTGCTCCCAACCTAATCGACGGAGAAATTCATCCCTATGGACAGCAGGGGAGCCACTCGATCTGACATACATCTGAATATCTAGAGCATATTTGGCATATGGGTAACTGTCAGGATTCAATCAGCAGGTGATAAAAGTGAGTTCCCCATCAAAGCTTTGAAGAAACTGCGTGATCAGATACAGAAAAGGGTAACTGACCCATCAGCTCTGAAGCTCATCGTCCTCCCCAGTTGGAGGAGCTTTACCTCCCTGAGAGTATGGAGAAAAACTAAGGAAATAAAATCTAATGTCAAGAAGATTATATGTGGACAGTATACTATCAATCCACTGCTTTGGTCCTTAAGAAGAGTGGAAGACGTAGGAAGACAAGGAATGAACTAAACTGAGGATCAGGGTGGTATAGAATCCAATCAAGCTAGAATTAAAAGGTAAAGATTTTTTAAAATAGCTTATTTGAAAAAAGAAAATCTAAGGTAGACTTGTAGTCACAGTTTATGTAATTTCTCCATTAGATAACTTATCTTCATTTTACATATTCATTATTTCTGGCATTTGGAAAGATGGCTTTCCTGAGAGTTATGACAATCTTATTTCCTTTGAGTTACTGATTTGAATAGATTACTGGAGTCCAGGCCTGTATGAGTATTTCCAAAGTGCCTGGCTTATTTTGCTGCCTAGGGCCATTAAACTTAGTGGTCCTGGTTCTCAGCCTTTCCTGCGTGCAAAAAATCAACTGGAGTGTTTGGTAAAGGCCAGATGGAAATTAGCCTCTTTTGCTTAATCCTGGAGTTTGTGATTCAGCAGAGGAACGGTTTATGAACTAGGGTGTGTGAACTACATTTCACAAAGAGCTCCAGACCCCAGGGGCTTCCCATGCTGATGGCCCTAGAACAGCTTTGAAAAACATTAACCTGGGAGATAAAGATATTTTTTAACTGGGTCTTTGAGAATTTAAATCAAGTTAATAGCTGTTCTTAAAACAATATTTCAGGAATAATTATTAAGAAAAAATAACACAATCCTGTGAAATAAAATTTTGCCAATTTATTATGGCCAATGAGCTTAATATCTCTTGCTCCTGGTTTCCTGGCCAGGTCTCAGCCCCCGTGGACCCGGCACGGAAGTTATTTCACTGTGCCGCTTACTGTGGTGAGAGGAGCTCTTTAGGATCGCCTTCCTATGGCACCACATCCACGTTGTGCACTATTTGCCATTTGCTCAGGTAATAAAACAGCATATATGCTCACGATTCCCTCACCGTGTGTGCTTTTGTCAGGGAGGCAGTACAATACCATGATTAATAGGAGGGTCTCTCTCTTAGTGCCTCCTTTGCTGTGTTAAGGGATAATAGCACATCACAGAATTAAACGATGAAAGCTAGTTCATTTGTAAATGTAAAGCTCTTGGAACAGTACCCACAATGTGTTAAAAGCTATTTTGATTGTAATTAGTGATTGCTGGGGAGTGAGAATGCACCCCACACCTTTGATACATCCATTTCAGGACTACTTGAGACTGGGACATGAACTGTCCCACATTCGCCATTAGGCGGCAGTAAAGCCTCATTTGTAATTAAACAACCTGCATCCCAGAACTCGTCTCTTGTCCTTATCCAGTTGAGAAGTTGGGACCCAAACCTTAGATGTTCTCAGGTTTTGGGGGCCCCATAGAAGAGTACAAAACTGAACAGAAAATTCTGAGAAGCTACTACCAGGAAATCCTACTCCTTTTCTGCCTATGAAGGCCTGGCCCTGTGGGCTTCTACACAGGTGAATTCTGAGGGCAAGTTCCGGTCCCTGTTGTCCTGTCCCCATTGTTCTTACCTTGACCAGCTTGCCAGGCAAATTCGAACCATCCTTGGCTGCTGACACTCAGGATCAGGGAGAAGAAAATGATGGCAGTGGCGAGCTTCATCCTGCCGCAGAGTAATCTAAAAACAACCAAGGGTGACACAATTGGGGGTTTTGGTTGGTGCTGCTTTGGTGTTTGTTTGTTGGGTAACGTTGACCCACCCTTGCATTCCAAAAATAAAACTCACCCAATTTGATAGATGATAGATAGATACTGATCAATCAATAGATAGATAGTTAGACTATAGATAAGCAGGTATGGTAGATACATTGTATCTCAGAGGGTCTAGTTTTCCTTTTCTCTTTGTCTCAAGACATTCCATTCCATGAGAGGCTGCAGTAAATTTTTATTAGAAACCACCTTTCCATTTCAACCATCCCCAATCAGTTCAGAAATCCAACTGTAGAGGAAGACTCCAAAGAGACATTCTGGAGATTCTGGGACCACAAAGTCTTCCTGTAATATAAGCTGAGTTAAATGCTCCACAAATATTTGCATGATGCCTGTACCACCCAACACTGTTTTCACAGAGGCGACATTAAAATAAAATTCATGCACTGAAAAGTATTCACACCTGGTGAATTTGAATTGTCAGAATCGGAGATGCACAAAGGATGCAGGTGTGACGATATAGCACAAGAATGCTGGTGGGGAAAGAATTACCAAAGAATGAAGCTATTAGAAAGTGCTGGCACCTCACCTTGGCTGTTCCTTTCTGCGGAGGCTCCTGGCGAAGCTTCCTGTGCTGTCTGCCTGGGGGATGTGGCTGGCGCTATATATACTGACATTTTGCACATGGCACAAATGGGAAGAGGGGTTGGAAGCAAAGCAATGAGGTCAGGGAAGTGTTCCTTGGCCAGATCACAGCAATCAGAACATCAGGGTTCTCGTTCATGCACATCTAATTTTCCCAGATTGTGCAATCTAGCAGCTTTCAAGAATGTTGCAAACAGGGGGTTTTCTTCCCAATTCCAGTCTCCCTCCAGATAGAGAAAGATGTTTTCCCCCATGCAATAATGTACCAACATTCTCTGTAAGAGTAATCAATGTAATCAATATTAGGGAAAAGATCTGATGAAAGAATGTAAGAATACAGGGCAAATAGAACAGCCAAATGGGTCCACTGCATGGGAAAGTTCAGGATGAAGCTGTAATGAAGGAGAAGGAAGGAAGGACAGACAAACAAGGGAAGCAAAAATTTTAGCACCCGATGGCAGACTCAAATGATCTCGATCAGTTGCTATGGAAGGTCCTAACGGCAGGTTAGA
>PVIJ01010939.1:42633-57563 GCA_004024925.1 Scalopus aquaticus | reverse complement strand
ATCCAGAAGATGTGGTACATATACACAATGGAATACTATTCATCATGGAAAGAAGATAAACGCATGCAATTTGCAGCGACATGGATGGAATTAGAGGGAATCATACTCAGTGAAATAAGCCAGAAAGAAAAAGAAAAATATCGAATGGTTTCACTTATAACAGGACTATAGGGAAACCAAATAGGAGAGAGACACTCAGTGGGTTGGGGGGCGGGGGGCGTGGAGGGAGGGCTGGTGGAGGGGAGGATAAGGGCACAAAATGGAATAGAAAAGAATACAAGGGACCATGGAGATGGATCACGGGTGAATTGGTGGTGGGCTACCCAGGGGGAATACAAAATGTAAAAGACATTAATAAAAAAAAAAACAAGCAATGCCAAACTTTTTAATTGTTAATGCCTTTAAAACCCACTTTAAAATATAGTTGGGAATGAACTAAAAATTTGACTAAAGAATGGAGGTTTCTCAAGGCATAGTTGGAGGGTGGGCATCAAAGTGTGGAGGATCCCCATGGGCTAAGGGGAAGGACTGTGGCTGCCCAAAGTAGGGTGTAGTGTGGGGACACGCATCTGAGGTGCGATCATGTACTTCTGAGTTACAGAATGTTGTAAATCAGCTTTACCTCAATACAAAAAAATCCAATAAGGTAAAATATAGTTGCATATGTCCTACTTGTTATATGATTTGAATATAATTAAATATTCTCAAATAAATAATTTTGTATTCTTATTCTTATAGAATTTACATTTTCAGCATGTTTGAAAATAAATTCACCAGGATTCTGATTAAAATTGTATAAACCCTATTCAATAATCTTGAAAAACTGACAATTTTTAAGCAGAATGTTCTCATTCAAAATACTGCATTCCAGAATTATATTCAAGATGTCTTGTATGCCTTTTAGAACAATTGTCTAGTTCGCTATATACAGGTCTCTCTCATTTCTTATTCAAGATATTCCTAGGACACTGTGATATTGTTGCTAGCATGAAATAGTCATTATTCTAAATAGTTCTTTCTATTATATAACTGTGATTACACTGGTCAGCATTGAGATCATTACTGACTTAAAAAGGCCCTAATCTGTAGTATCTTGGTGCGCTGAACATTAATATATCCCTGAACATTTTTCGTTAGCTCTTGTTTTGAAGATATTCCATATATTTCATTTTATATGATTCACCATGTAAATTTATCCAGTAGGACTGCAACAACATCCTAAATCAGCCTAGAATGATGTAATATTGTTTCACATTGCATAATACCATCATGCACACATCATCCAGAGTTGATTGCATCATTTTCTGATGCAATGCAATACTACTGCCAGGTGGCTGCTGAAGTAAGATGACGTCAGCAGTGCACTATAGAAAGCTCTGTCGGAAAGGTTGACCACGCCTCAAAAATTAACAGTTGGCTCTGATGATACTCTGCTTAAACTGTATAGATATCGGAGTTGAATTAAACCAATCTGAGATGTTTTGGACTCTATGCCCGTGGATCTCAAAAACATTCTCTATATTTTAGCAACAGCTGCAGGAAGCTCTACCTGGAGGAGCCTTCCCCAATCAGCTGATGTCTGAAGAGTGTGGCTCGCCCCAAACTGCTGTTTTTTGCACGGGTCTCCTTAATCACAACTCAGTGGTTTATATTCCCCCACCCCCTCTTAGGGACAATTAAATTGTATGCTTAAATCATTTTAATGTGGATTTCCCCCAGTAAATTATATTGTAATTATTTGTGATTGGCTTGAGTCATAATTGAAACCTCTCCACCCAGGCAGAAGTTAGCACGTTGAGGTCTGAACTGCATATAGCAATAATGAATAGTACATTTTAACCTCACACCAGTGAGAATGGCACACATTAAAAAAACAGGCAACAGCAAATGTTGGCCAGAATGTGGAGAAAAAGGAACTCTCCTATACTGCTGGTGGGAATGCAAACTGGTCCAACCACTATGGAAAGCTGTATGGCAGTTCCTCAAACTGCTAAAAATGGAGCTTCCATATGACCCAGTAATACCACTTTTGGGAATCTACCCAAAAAAACACGAAAACATTAATCCAAAAGGACACATGCACCTGTATGTTAATTGCAGCACTGTTTACAATAGCTTAGGTATGGAAACAACCCAGATGCCCAAATATAGATGACTGGATCAAGAAGATGTGATACATTTACACAATGAAATACTATTTAGCAATCAAAAAGAGAAACACATGCAATTCACAGCAACATGGGTGGAGCTAGAAGGGATCATGCTAAGTAAAATGAGTCAGAAAGAAAGAGAAAAATATCGAATGGTTTTACTAATAGCAGGAATATGGGGGAACCAAATGAGAGAGAGACATTTAGTGAGGGGGAGGGAGGATAAGGGCTCAAAATGGGGGAGTAAAGAGCACAAGGACTTGTGGTGATGGTTCACAGGTGAATTGGTGGTGGGTAACCCATGGGGAATACACAATAATTGAAAGATAAATAATAATTTAAAAAATTTTGAAAAGAATAGTACACTTTAATCTTAAATTTAATAAAATACTGTAATATCTTCTTCAGTCTTCAAATTTCAAAATTCCTTCCCTAGGAGAATTAGCATGCCTTAATGAATTACTACAAACATTAGCAGAGGACGTATATATATATATATATATATATATATATATATATATATATATATTTTTTTTTTATTTATACATACAAGCTGGGGTACAGGCCAGAGTCGTGGGGTGGCGAGAGGGTTCACCAGAGACAGAGCGGGGAGCAGAACAGGCAGATCAGAGGTACACTGCTGAGGGGAGCAGCGGGCAAGGCAGGAGAGGTCTGCTGCACCATGTGGGATTCTCCCCGGACTGGCATCGAACTCGCGTCACCGCTGCCGACAGCTCCACAGCACAGCGCTCAACCGCTGCGCCACCGGGGAGGCCCAGAGGAAGTATATTTTGATGTTCATCTTGTCCATGGGCGGATTTCCTTCTGACTCATAATTTCTAGCATACTCACCCAAGATACTTGGCACATTTATACACAGGCATATACAAAAGATCTTTAATCCATAGCATTGGAGGGCCAGAGATCCTAAAATCTTATACTTCAAGGAGAGCCCAGGTGTCTGCCCATCACAGTGCAAACCTCAGGAGACAGCATTCCAAAGCACTAAAACTAAACAATTGAAGTGACACCAATTAATCTCCTTGATGCCATATTCCTGGCTCAAATTTAAAAGGCACAGATTTTGTTTTAAAGGCAATTTCTTTATGACATTTTCTATTACACAACAATATTGAAATGAAGGTACAGAAATTTCCTATAAACCACCTGTCCTGATATATGCAGCCCCCTCCATTATCAGCATCCCCCATTAGTGTGCTATATCTATTGAAATCAATAAAACTACATTGACACATCATGATAACTCAAAGTCCATAGTTTCTGATTGGATACACTGTTGTTTCATGAGGTGGAAGCCTTAGGAGCAGCATGGGGCAGAGGAAAGACAACTCAAAGTCCAAGTAGAGAGAGAGAGAGACATAGAGGGGCACACACCTCAGGGAGTGCAGCACCTTTTTCCATGGCAGTCTCACATTTATTAGAAATCAGGTTCAGGGAAGGTGGCAAACACATGGAAGAATGTGTGTGGTGGCAATATGGATTGGAGATGCATCTGGCACTAGCTAGGGGAGAGTAAATACGGGCTGTTGCTTGGAGGGCTCCATTGTTTCCACTGATCAAAACATCCTATCTCTAGTCCCTGTTTACACATAACTTTCTGTCAAGGTAGTCTAGCTGGTTATGCTAATCTGGTCATAATATCTGCCTGATGTTTTCAGCAGATAGTGGTTTTCCATTATGTTCCTCATACCAAGAGTTTTGTCTTTGTGAGGTCCCCTGCCTGACTCTACATTTAACAGCAGGTACTCTGGGTGCCAAGACAATATCCCAAGAACTGGAGAATCCAGGGGGAACTGGAGAACCCACAATACACTTTTGGTGTTATACATTCTATGGGTTTGGACAAATGATAATGACGTTTATCCATTGTTATAGGATCATACAGAGTATTCTCATTGCCCTAAATACTCTATGAGGTCACAGATTTTAAATTGTATTCAGAATGGGGGCCCAACTCCACTCACATCTGAACGTGGCAATCTCTTTAAGACCTCCCTGTAGGGGTCTCCCTTGTGGCGCAACGGGTTGATTCTCAGCCAATGAAGCTATCCGCAGTCACTGAGGCATGAGCTCGATACCTGGCCAGGGAGCTTCCCACATGGCCCAGCAGACCTCTCTTGTCTCGCCAGCTGCTCCCCTCAGCAGTGTACTTCAGTCGATCTGCCTGTTCTGCTCCCCACTCTGTCTCTGGTGAATCTGCTCACCCTCCCCACACCTCTGGTCTACACCCCAGCTTGTATGCATAAATAAATAAACCTTAAAAAAAAAAAGACTTCCCTGTTGGTAGAACACAGGTACTGGGTAAACACACAGTTCACCAGTATCCACCCACAGCATGAGCCAAGCAGGCATTACTCTGTTCTTTCCCTGGCTCCACCCCATGTTGTGAAGGTCTTAAAAATCTTGATATATGAGAGAGAGAGAGAGAATTTCCCAGGAATCACACTTACTCCTTCATTGTGATAAGGCAGGAGGTATATCTTAAGAACATGATGGGCCTCCTTGTACAGCCCCAAAGCCCTAAGCGAGGAGAGAGGAGAATACCTTTGCTTTTTTTATCTTGTGATCAACAAATTAGGAAATAAGTTCAAGGAAGGCTCCAAAAGCACAAATATTAATGTAAAAGGGAACATATAAGCAGAGATGAATTTCTGTCCAGTGAGTTAAACTATAAATGAAATAAACAGAGAAAAGACAGAAAGGCAGAGATATTTGCAGTATCACAACTATGAAAACTAAATAGGTGGAGAAATTTGTACTTAACACTGTTAATGGGAGCAGAGTCTATTCTAGAACTAACTAGCCACATGTAGTAAAACTGAACAATTATATGACCAGTAACCTAAAGATCTCTTCCTAAATATTTACCTCAAAGAAATTCTCACACAGTTCCATCATAAGGAGTTGATGTTTGTAAGCTTGGGGAATTTGAAAAAGTGGAATTACCTGTTGCTAGAGGATGTGAGAAATAAAAAGTAGATATTGTGGAGTTCTATGGGACTAATTACATATAAACCAACTACATACATAACTATATATAGAAAACATATTGTAACATGTTTTCATATGCAGGACCAGTACTATGTATGTATGACATAGGTAATCACACAAGACCCTGAGTTCAGAAGGGTCTCACACTCTTTCATACTCTGCCAATATCATCTTAAAATTCTTAACCATTTTTCAACAGTATCTTCATATAACACTAACACCCCCCCAATATTATGTAGCAAGATTTGTTTGCAAGAATTGTGTACAATAAAAAAATAGGAAACAGAATGAGATTTATTGTAAAATACCATGTGGAAAATACATGCTATATGCTTTACAATCACATGTTACAGGGAAATTTTAGGATAGAAGTTGAGTGCGTGGGAATGGGATTTGGATCTAAGGTTAAAATTAAAACTAAAAAGAGGATAACCGGGGCTTTCCTGGTGGCGCAGCGGTTGAGCGCTGCGCTGTGGAGCTGTCGGCAGTTTGCGACGCGAGTTTGACCTCTGGCCAGGGAGATTCCCACATGGCGCGGCAGACCTCTCCTGCCTCGCCCGCTGCTCCCCTCAGCAGTGTATTTCTGATCTGCCTGTTCTGCTCCATGCTCTGTCTCTAGTGAGCCCTCTTGCCGCCCCACGCCTCTGGCCTGTACCCCAGCTTGTATAAATAATAAATAAATCTTAAAAAAAAAATTCGTTAGTTTAAAAAAAAAAAGAGGATAACCAACATAGAACAGTGTACTTCTGTGGAGGAATAACTCACTCACTGTAAAAGTTTCCAAGGTACAATGTTTTGGATTTCCTTTGGGTGAGGGAGTATGTGCACTGCCAAAAAGTCTTGGTAAAGTAGCTGAATATCAGCTATCCAATACTTGAAAACTCCACCTTTCCATTTCCTTTGCCCAAGAATGTCTGATTTTCTGGCACATTCCAATTGTTTCTGTGTCACCAGTCCATAAACAGTCTTTCTAGTCAGTTCTTTTTCTTTCAAAGACTTAAAATGGCCTGCTTGCACACTGTATTACTTTGCACATGGAATCAACTGTTAAAAAATATGGAGATATAGAACTTTTCTAATAAGGTACATAAATCTATCAGAATTTTTCATTAAATTGCCGATGAACTTACAGTAACAGAAGCAAACCAATTCTAACTACAATTTTGAATAGTCTCATTGCTAATTAGCACAATCTAATTACTGACACAATCTAATCTAATTACTAATTGACATACTCCAAAGAAACTTGGAGATATTTAAATTTTCCTCAAGCCATTGAATTCTGGATGCCCGACTAAAATGTCAGTTCTGAGTGGACAGAGATACTCCTGAAACACCATTCTTGGGCAAAGATTCAGGAATTCAGAACTACTCTTCTTCCTCTTAAATAACAGAAAGCATTAGCTTTGGAGTCATTTTAGAAGTTTGGTTGGCTTAATTTAACCAATTTAGATGTGTGACCCTTTAACTGAAAATGGAAAATAGAAATCTACACAATTCTAAAATTCCCTGCAGGTTACTTAAAATCAAACCTCTACCCACTGCTGCTTATGTGGTAGGAAAGACAGCAGTTGTAGAAGGACAAAGCCTGTGTTTTACCTTTGGCTGACTGGAGATCTGGAATGAGACAATGTCCTTCTAGGATTCAGTCAAAAGAATTGAATGCAACACTTTTCGAGTTTCCAACCAGTTCTAATACCCTATTTATATAACCAGGCAAGAAGGAATTTAGGAAAGTCAAAGCAGTAATTGGCAATGAATAACACTTGTTGGGTCCCAGACTAGATCACTACCAATTATTTTGAATTATTATTTTGAATTAAAAAAAGATAGTCTTCAAATGAATGATATCTTAAATCTCCCTTTCATGTAGAAAGCTAGAAATTTCTCTGACCCTCCTCCTCTGTTCCCCCCTGAAAGCAGGAAATAATCTCCATGTGAAAGTTGCCCTCCCAACATGATGATGGAGACACCCTTACCTTAGAGACAAGGATTGGACTACGTCACAAGGTTAGTTGTCCAAAACCAAACTTTCAAGAAATTATTGGTCCTGCCTGTTCTTCATGGATATATTGCCTCTTTCTCTAAAAGCTACATAAACTGGCTTTTTGGGTGATAGGTTCCATAGCTTTTGTAATCTGTCCACAAAGCTAAAATTGTCTTTACTCCTGTGGATCTCTCTCATCTCAATTTTATTGGGCCAAAGGAGGTCAGAGGAAATCCCCTTAAAATTTCCCATTTCAGATTTTGCAATTGGATAATGTGGGGAAATCAGGCATTTTATAGCGATACTAAAAAATGACTGGGTCATTGCACCCATCCTTGGGGGGAAGTATTTGATGAATAAAGATTCTCTCCATATGCTGCTGTGAAGCTTCCAAACCACAGAACCCTTGAGGCGCACAACTCTGGGACTGCCTTGGCTGAAGCAGGATGTTAGTCCAGTAATTCATTTTCATCGCTGGCTAATAACTCAACAAACAAGATTGCCTGGGCGGCATCTTCCATATTTAAAGACATAATTAATGTGCCTCCAGTTGAGAAACAGCTACTTAAACATCTTCTGAGCTGTTTCAAACACAGCGTGCTCCACTCACTCTGCTGGAAGAAGCTGGAATCTCTCTGAAGCTCCCAGCACTTGAAGACAGACCCGTGAGACTTCAGAGATCAGGTAATAGCTATTAATCTACTAGAAGAACCTAGGGAATGGTATTTCAATGAGACCTGTGAAATTTTTGAAGATGCAAAACTTTAAATGTTAGTGATGAACATTGTGCTTTGAATCTCTTTAGTTAAGCATGACATAGCTTGAATATATTGTGACTCCTCAGATGAAAATAGAATGAGTTTTCTAGATATGTTATGCTGAGTTTTCCCCCTCAGGGCACTGTGGAATTTCAAAAGTAGACATTGCTATCAAGGAAAAATTTTTATCACAAGTCTATACCTGAGAAATGCTAGTGACAGACACTTGGAAGGATTTAAGACTTTTCTTTTGGGTTGTACATGTTGAGGTTTACAATATAATATTTATATTATGTTTTTAAACTACATAACATTTTCAAAAACCCTTTATTATCTCATTCCAATAGTCTTGAGCATGAATATTCTTTCAGAGAATTTTTTAAGGAAGTAATTCATAATTCAGTATTAAAAGTACACATACATTTCAGAGAATTTTTTAGCAAAGTAATATTTGCATGATAACATTATATAAGTTTCAAGTGTACATCATTATAAAGTGACAACTGCATATAGTGTATCATATTCACACTAAAAATGTGATTCCATCCTTCATATAACTGACCCTTTTACCCAATTTACCTACCCACATTCCTCCTTTTCTTCTGGTAACTATTAATTTGGTCGTATAGTCAAAGTTATTTAGTTCATTTATTTGTTTTGCATCTTTATGAATCACATATGGCTCAAATCACATAGTGTGTTTCTTTCATTGTCTGACTTACTTCACTAAGCAAAATACCCTCTAAGTCCTTCCATATTGCTGCAAGTGGCAGGATTTCATCTTTTTTATAACTGAGTAGTATTCCATTGTGTTTATCTACCACATGTTCTTTATTCAAGCATCTGTCAATTGGCACTTAGGTTGTTCCCAGCTGTTGGCAATTGTAAATAATACTGCAGTGAACATGGGGTTGTATCTCTCTCATGAATATTCCTTCTTATGAGTGGATCTACAGAGACATGTGGAGCCCAGTGAAAAGAGTACTATGCTAAGTGACTTTCCTCCTTGAAACTTATAAACATCATTCTAATAATTTATGTAGGACATGCCATTCTTTTTTTTTCCTGTTTTGTAATGAATAGCCTTACTGAATGAGGAATGAGAAGTGATTCCTATGAATGTGAATATTATTTAAGAGTCATATTCCTACAACCCTCATGATTACAGACCTGCCTTCAAGACTAGAGAGATGAAGATGAGATGAACTGATGGACTGATATCCATCTCTTAGAAACTGAGAGATTATATAGCAGGGATATAGGGGAATCCAATGAGAGAGAGACATTTAGTGAGGGAGGGGAAGGATAAGGGCTCAAAACAGGGGAGAAAAAGAGCACAAAGGACTGTGGTGATGTTCATGGGTGAGTTGGTCGTGGGTAATTGGTGGGTAACCTACAAGGAATACACAATTTTACATTAGTAAAAGACATAAATAATAATAATAATAAAAATTTGAAAAAAAGAAAAAAGAGAAATCAAGAGATTAAATGATTTCCTTTCATTCTCTATTTCAATGCCAAATATTTTTTTGCTTGTTTGTTTGCTGGTCTTTACAATATACTTACCCTTTATTTTCTGTTGCAGAAATAAAAAAGCTGTTATCAGATTTTCTTATTTCTGAAAAAAAGATAGATAATAACATGTATACACCTCAGACAGGAAATGTGATACACTGGAAATAAATTTGGAGATAGGAAAGTGGTGTGCAAGGATTCATTTTACTCTAATACAGTTTCTTCAGTGCTGTATCCTATGTCTCCTTTCTTTTGTGAAGCAAATCAAACATTTTTTTCCTCCACAATTCCTCTTTTATTACTTATTTTATTTTTTAAATTCTGAAGCAATAATCTTTCAGAGGCTATTTCACCAAGCAGAACAAGTGCTTTGTCCTTAATATTGTAGAAGGGCAATGAAAATACAGTGCTCTTTAAATACACGCTATTTAATTTTCTTTTCTCCTCCTGGCATTGTATTCCCTATTCATCTTAAAATTCTTTTCTGCTGCCTTTGGGCCTGGATCCCAGAGCCACTGGCCTCTGTCTCCTATCTGCAGATCCTATCAAAGATGCCTAGTCTCTCCTTTCACACAAAGGTGCTTGCTTAATCCTTGAAACTGAACTTGATAGGCATGGAGATCATACTCTGTAATGGTTTCCTGTCTTTCACTTGTTAATAGAGTCCTCACTCTTCCTGACTCATTCACGCTGGTGGAGGAATTCAGAAAACAGAGAACCAATTTGGATCTACATTCTGATTAATTTTGCTACTGTCAATAGTATCCATGTAAATTTATGAGTCACTCTTCTCCAGTAAAAGATAAGATTACCAGAAGCTTTTGAAGGAAGCTGGAGTAAGGGCAAGAGGAATCTAAGTTTTTATAAACATTCCAACGAGTTTTAGATTGAAAATGTCAGCTTTTTAATTGACAGCAGTTTCTGAAAAACCCAGTCATTTGTGTGAGTGCCAAAAATTTTGTAATAAACAAAAATTGTTGAAATGGTTGTTACAACCATTTCAATTAATAAAATGTGTGGGTTTTGCCCCATGAATAGACTACTTTGGCCTCTACTCAGCAGTCATTGAATGTAAATCTACATCTAATTGTTTCTAAATGTCGTAAGTACATTTTATTTTGAGTAACTCAAGTGAATAAGGTTATTGAGGAAAACTTGTAACTAATAAGTTAGTACAAAGGGAAAAGTTTAATTTCTAGCATCCAAATTTAAGCATAATCTTTTGGAGGTGATCCTTTTAGTCTTTTTGAAGATTTTTTTTTGGTTTGTTTATTTGCTTAAAATATTTAAAAAATAAAATTGTAACCAAATTTGTAATTACTTAAAAATTGTCTTTGTTTCTGCAGCCCCAAATAAATTTTGCAAAACTCTGTAAGTGCTTAAAATTTTTAGACTAACATAAATTTTTTTCTTTTTGTAATTCTAAATAATTGCAAAGGATATATTTTAAAACACAGTGTAAATATTGACAGTTTAAAATAAAATTGTTACACATGTTTAAAAATATATACAATAGAATAGTATTCTATTCTAATATTCACTGGAAAAATATCTTATTAAATGAATTGAAATTTTATGTATTTTGTGCTTTTCTCTTTGAATTCATTTTAATTCCACTTTTCTCTACAGATGTTTTATTTATTCCCATAAGCATATATCCTAGTGTAGTATACGTGTATGATGAAAAATTGTTTATTAATCAGTTGATGCTTCTGTCCTGAAACTAAAAACTAGATATTCTTCGAAATTTAAATTGCTTTTACTTCTTGTGATTGTATTGCCTTTTAACTTTTTAATGACTTGTCATTGTAATTTTTATCAGAATGTAGCTAGTGAAGGCAACATCAATATTTTAAAGATTCAGTGAGTAATTATTAAGCATTAAAATAAAATTTTAATAGCAATAAAACCCAATGATATCATGGATCTTTTCCTTTCAATTCATATATTCAGTAATAATATACTTTATTGAAAGATGCTACAAAATTTAGTATCATTCATTTTCATCTCTTCAACGGATGTAAGTGCCACAAAAACCTGTTTACATGATACTGAAATAGGAGAAGGTCACAAACCTGCCAAAATGAGTTTGGAAGCTCAAAATTCAAAGATTGAAGTGAGCTCCCATAGCCATCAGTAAGGAACAAAAGAAACTCAAGAGTGTTGTAAAGAAGTTAGAACTTTATTAAGGGAAAGAAAGTAGAGTATAGCTCCCACAGGAGAGGGGACTCTAGTTAGAAACCTGTGAGGTAGTTTCCTAGGCTACTTTGTATATTCTTTTTGGCTGAGCTCTGGTTTCCTGATTATTAGGCATTGCTGAAGTCTCTTGCTTCATTTCCAGTTGTGGTTTTTTGTTTGTTTGTTTGTTTGTTTTTCTTTATTGTCTTTCTCCTTAGTCAGCAGATATTTTGCTCTGTTATTGAATTTGGGGTAGGGTCTCCAGCCTGGGGAAACCTACTAGGTACTTATCTTACTGTCTCAAATCTACCGGGTGTTTCTCCTACTGCCTGTCTCAATTACATTCAATTCTTTGAACTTTCTGAACCTCTGTGTGACATATCTCATAATGATGCATCAGCAAGAGTTATTTTTAATGGTCTACCTCCTAACAACTCAAGTAATAGATCCTTTTTCAATTATTTGAAAACAAAGAATTAGAAACTACCTGTTTTGCATAGGTTAATTGTCTTGGGAAAGGCTGTTGCATTATTACAGTTACTCCTTTTCCATTACTACAGTTACTTTAATAGGGACCCAGTGTATTTTACAGTCTTTGATGACCTACCATAGTTAAGATTCAGAAAAGAGAGTTATCCCTTTCCTTTGTAAAGCAAGAAAAGGAGAACCTACCTAAAGTTAGAAAAATCTCAAGCCATTTCAGTTTTAAGGAGTATATCTGGTAATCAAAGATCTAGAATTTGATCTTTTTTAAAGATTTATTTATTTTTGCATACAATCTGGGGTGCAGGCCAGAGGTGTGGGGTGGTGAGAAGGTTCACCAGAGACAGAGTGGGGAGCAGAATAGGCAGATCAACCGAAACACACTGCTGAGAGGAGCAGTGGACAGGCAGGAGAGGTCTGCTGCCCATGTGGGAATCTCCCAGCCCAGGCATCGAATTTACGCTGCCTTTGGCTCCACAGCTCTGCGATTAACCCGTTGTGCAACCAGGGAGGCCCCTAGAAATTGATTTTTAAGAAACTGCTTTTGTGCCTGTGTATTACTTGGAAAGTCATTACATACCCTAGGATGAATACTACTGGTATACACAATTCTTCCTGCCAACTATTTTTCCATATTTAACATAATAATGTGAGTTCATTTCCATGTTATTAGTCTTCATAAACTATTTAATGGCTTTTAGGATTTAATTAATATATTGCAGTTTAAGAATTCCTTCATAATTAAATATCTGTTCTTAATTTTTAATTCTTATAAATAACAAATAGAAAAACAATTTTGTACAAAAAAGATTTCCCCCACCATCAAATGGAGAATTCATCCTCTTAATGTATATTTACTGAGTGAAACTTTGGGGATACAGGATATGAATGTTCTTAAAACTCCTGATAAATATGGCCATGCTAATAATCTCCAATTACATTGGGCTAATTTATGCCAGCACTAGTGATCATCGAGAATACCTGCTTTGCAACATACTTTCCAGTTTCTTTTTGGTTATAATTACTCAGCAAAATACACAGATGTTATGTAGATCACCTGATGAAATTTGCCAAATCATCCAGTTCCGATACAGGGTACTGCTTTCACCCTAGATGTTTCCTTTTGTTCCTTCCCAGTTTACCCCGCCATCAAGCAAACACTATTTCGATATCCATTTCAGTAGATTTGTTTTCCTTCTTGATCTTCATTGAAATTGAATTAAAAAGTGAGCCTTCTTTTGTGTCTGTATAAATAAAATAATTGTGCATCCTTTTTTACTATTGGTGGACATTTGGGGATATTGCCAGTAATTTGTTATGTGAATAAAGCCTCAGTTATAAATCTTCATGTATACCTATATTTTCTTTTTTTTCAAATTACTCCCTAAAAAGTAAAATTATAGTCTCACAGGATTTTAAGAAACTGCCAGTTTTTGATATTCAGAATATTATAAAATTCCATCAGCAGTGTATGAGAGGTCCAGTTGCTCCTTGTCCTCTCCAATATCTGAGGGTTTTGGTCTTTTACATGATAGCTGAGTAGTAGCCAGGCAGTAGGAGTTCATGAAGATTTTAATTTGCATCTTTAATGTTGATCAATAATGTTATGCATCTTTTTGTGTCGTTAGTGGTCCCTCATATATCTTCTTTTGGGAGGTTTCTGTCCATTTTTAAATTGCCTTTTAACTTAATGGTGCTTTAATAACCAAAACTTGTTATATTTATAAACTCTAACTTATGTTTTTTTTCTTTTGTAGTTAAATATGCACCCCAAATTTGTAATGATATTGTAGAGATGGTCAATGAGTTAAAAAACAGGGCCTCCCTGGTGGTATAGGGGTTAAGTCTCAGCATTGTCACCACTATGGCCTGAGTTCAATCCTCAGCCAGGGAGCTAACCTACATATGGCACAGTAGACCTCTCCTGTCCCACCCGCTGTTCCCCTTAGCAGGGTATTTCAGTAAATCTTCCTGTTCTGCTCCCCACTCTGTTTCTGGTGAATCTTCTGACCTGTGCCCCATACCTCTGGCCTACACCCCAGTTCTTGTATGCATAAATAAGTACAAATAAATCTTTGAAAAAATCAGGCTTTTATCTGCCCCATGCCTGGGCCAAGAGGTGTGGGCACAGGGCATGTGCACCATTGATTGTAGACACCTGAGCCCAGGGAGCATGGGTGTGCAGAAGTTTTAGTGCGGGCACCTGTGCGGAGAAGCAGAGGGAGTGGGGAGGGAAGGGTGGCGTCACTCAGATGAGACTACAAGATGAGAGGAGATAAACCGAAAAAATACTGAGAGAGAAAGTTGGTCTTCCCCCTCATTCAGCATTAAAGGCTCCAAAATGATCTTTTCATTTGTGAGAACTGAGGATGAACCTATCTGGCCCAGGATTGTTGTAAAATGGCTAGCTTCTGTTTTCTTCCAAGTGTTTTATAGTTTAGGTTTTACTTTTAGGTTGCAATATATCTCAAGTATATTTTTGTGTCTGGGTTGAAAAATGTAGCAAGGTTTTTAATTTTCAAAATTGATATCCAAGTGTTCAGCAAAGATAATGACTGAAAAAATTTTCCTTTTTATGTCGCGCGCGGTTCCCCGTCCAGCAGGAAAGAGACGCGACTCAGAGGTGATCTTCAAAATGGTCTCTCTTCAAAATGGTCTCCTCAACCTCTTTATT
This sequence comes from Scalopus aquaticus, assembly GCA_004024925.1. Taxonomy (NCBI): domain Eukaryota; kingdom Metazoa; phylum Chordata; class Mammalia; order Eulipotyphla; family Talpidae; genus Scalopus; species Scalopus aquaticus. The sequence goes on along the minus strand of PVIJ01010939.1, from coordinate 42,806 downwards.
GTTCTCCTTATATACAATGTTTCCACCAATCCTCATACTGTGCTATTGGGCTGCTCCAATCAGGGTAAAGGTCAAACTGGGCCCGACCAATGGTCTTACTGATCACGCGCGCACGAGCTCCAAAGCCGCTGTACACGTGAACATCACGGGCTATGGCTATCCTGTTTACCCAC
>PVIJ01010939.1:0-42533 GCA_004024925.1 Scalopus aquaticus | reverse complement strand
GCTCGGGCGCCATCTTGTAATGGCGGACCTAGCTCCTCTTTCCTCCGGCGCCATCTTGTCCTCGGGCGCCATCTTGTAATGGCGGACCTAGCTCCTCTTTCCTCCGGCGCCATCTTGTCCTCGGGCGCCATCTTGTCACCGCGCCCCACATTTTTATATTGCACAACATTGGAGCTAATATCAAAATTAGATTACTTTACAATTTGGTCTATTTATCACTTTCTTCTTTTCATGGATCTTTTTCAATCTTTTTGCCAATACCATATTGTCTTAGTTACAATAACTTTATAGTAAATCCAAAAGTTATGTAAGCTCTCTGTAAAGGCAGGATGGCACTGGGAGCACAGGTTCTCTATAGAGCTGCTCAGATGGGTCAAAAGGAGGGTTCTGGAGCACTCGGTAGCTTTTTATGCTTTTTAACGGTCTCTTGTTGGGAGGCAACCATGTACAGGGCAGGCAATGGGGGGGGGCGGCCGGGAGCCTAGCAGGCCCCCTAGCCCCCAGCGAATCTTCACTTTCTCAGGCTTTCTGGAGGCATCCTGTGGCCTCTCTGCTGCACCCCAAATGGTCCTCTGCTCCACGCTCGCTCATTGCTTTATACCTCAGTCTTGGCTCAGGTGCATCCACTTACACAGGCCCACACCGTACTCCAGGTGCTCGCCATCAGGCATGGGTGTAGGCCTGCAAAGGTACATCATTGAGGGGAGGGTGGAAAAACCTGATAATTCTTATTTACCTTACACCGTCCAACTTTATTATTCTTTTTCATGAAAATATAGGCTATTGTGGAGTCTTTCATATTCCTATATACAACAGTTTTATAAAAAAAAGTCTTCTGGGATTCTTGTTGGAATTTAATCAATCCATAATTTCTCAATTTAGAAAGTGACAGATTAACAAAATTGAGTTTTTTGAAATATAAGTAAGGTACTTCTCTCTGTTTATTTACATTTCTTTATGTTTTATAATTTCCAGTGATAAGATCTTATTGGTTTTTTATTCTATTTCTTACTTTTTTTTTATACTGTTTAACACATTTTTCAAAATTTTATTTTCTGGATTTTTTTGTTAACTCAAAGTAAACAATTGCTGCTTTTTTTTTATATTGCTCTTATATACTAAAACTTTCCTGTATTCACTTGCTAGATCTAGTAATTTTGGGGCAGATTACATCGCTGGGGTTTTCCAGTTGTACCATCATGTCATCTGCAAATGAATTCATCTTCTCTTCTATTTTCCTACTTCTATGTATTTTTCTTTTCTTTCCTTTTTTTCTTTATTTTATTTAATAGCATCTACAATACCACAATGAATAGAATCAATAGGAGCAGACATCTTTCTCTTATCCTATTCTTAAGATGAAATATTCAATATGTTACCAGGATTATAACTGAAGCTTAAGAAATTTTTTGTAAAAGTCCTTCAGCTGCTTGGGTTCAACTTTAGTGAGTCTTAGGAACATCTATTGAGTTTTGTCAAATCCATTTTCCAGTTTCAAAAGTGACCATAATTTTGGGCCTCCCTGGCGGCGCAGAGGTTGAGCGCTGCACTGTGGAGCTGTCGGCAGCGCACGATGCGGGTTCGACGCCCAGCCCGGGAAAATCCCACATGGTGCGGCAGACCTCTCCTGCCTCGCCCGCTGCTCCCCTCAGCAGTGTATTTCTGATCTGCCTGTTCTGCTCCCCACTCTGTCTCTGGTGAACCCTCTCGCCGCCCCACACCTCTGGCCTGTACCCCAGCTTGTATAAATAAATCTTAAAAAAAATGACCATAATTTTTTTTTTAAGATTTATTTATACAAGCTGGGCTACAGGCCAGAGGCGTGGGGTGGTGAGAGGGTTCACCAGAGACAGAGTGGGGAGCAGAAAAGGCAGATGGACTGAAATACACTGCTGAGGGGAGCAGCGGGCGAGGCAGGAGAGGTCTGCCGCACCATGTGGGATTTTTCCGGGCTGGGCTTCGAACTCACATCACCACTGCCGACAGCTCCACAGAGCCGTGCTTAACCGCTGCACCACCAGGAAGGCCCTGACCATAATTATTAACTAACTTAATTAATTTCCATATTTCTCTAATAACCTCGGCTACCAGTTTACCTATTCAGGAGATTAAAAATAATCAGGAAGGGGATTATTTCAAATGCCCTCAGGAACAAAAGAACTGAGCGTTACAGCTTAGTAAAATTGTTGGCAAGTATTATAATGACCTTGAATTTTCTCAGCTAGTATCATATTTTTGCCACTTTTTAACTAGACAATCAATGTAAATGTATTTAGTAATATTTTCAGCTAAAAAAAAAAGCAGTAATGACAGTAGCAGTGAGTTTGGTGACAAAGCAAGTAAGCTTCATTTATCTATTTATAGTTCTCACATTTATTCAGCAAATTTATATTGTGGACAGACCATGTGCCACACATTAATGATATAGGTTTCCATAATGGTGAGCAGATAAAGTATTTACTATAAACACAGTACCTTCCTCAGAGGTTCTTTGTAACAGTCATTTCTTAATTATTTCAGACAGTGTGTTCGATTATTTGACTCCACACTGTGAATCATTTGAGCCAGTTTGTTTTCCTCTTCTCATTAACACTCAGCTCCTGTTCAGACTAATTACAGCCTTTTGTGGCTAGCTAAAACTGATTGTATTTATTGTTTCTACTTAATCTTTTGATGATTTACCTCAGGGAGATTTAGAAGCCCTTTAAAACTAAAATGCTGATGTGATGCTGTAAAGTGAAGAGGAAAGAAGGAAGGAAAGAGAGAAATAAAGGAAAAAGAAGAAGGAAGAAAGAAAGGGGAATAAGGTGGTTTATGTACTTATGAAGAAGGAGAGAAACACACTTTTGAGATAGTACACCACCACGGTCAGCAATTTCTCTTTCTCTTGAATAAAGAAGCTTATCCCATTTTGAATGAGACAGTCAATGAGGAAGTTAGAAGTGACCAAGTTCTTTTCAATAAGATTTTCAGCCTATATCACATACTAAATTGCTGAAAATTCCATGAAATGTAGTCCTGCTGATAGTTATGAAAAGAAATAAAGGCTACAAAAATGGTCCACCACTACCACATAAGGAGAATCAATATAGGTTAGTGCTTTTATTGTTAGTGGACAGAATGAGGGGCAGCTGGCATCCCCAAACCTGCCTGCTCTAAATGGGTTCTGTCATCTGCCACATAAAGCCAAAGTATACTCCAGTGCATAAGACCTTCAATGGAAAAGAACTTTAATACAATTAGTTTGCCATAAAGAGAAGAAAATAATTTCCCCTTGAAACACCCAAAGTTACCCATCCCTTTATAGGTAAATGCCCAGCTAAACAGGATTGGTCCAAAGCAGGGCAGATGAGGACCAAAAGCTTGCCACAAATCTAAGGCACCCTATGGTGGGGACCTATAGGAAAGGGGCAGAAGGGGCAGGCAAGTCTGGAAGGAAAGGAGCAAAATCTAAGTGCAAGTCAAGTTAAAGGCTGATGTTGTCAGCCTCTCATGGGTGTCTCACCCATGTTTCTGTCTCTTTCAAGTGTCTCCTTCCATGTCCCCCAAGTGCCTCGTAAAAGTCCAAGGCCAAGAAGCAAGTGCAGCTTCTTCTTCACAAGTTTCTCTGCTCCAAGGGCCTCCTCCAGGTTTTCTCTCCCTCCTGTTTTCTTTTCCTTTCCCAGTCTTTTCTAGCTTCTCCTCCACCCTTCCTTGGGTAGGGTAGGGAACCTGGAACCTCCCCACTCTACGGATATCACATTGCTAAAAATTCCTGTAGAATCTCGGATCAAACCAAACAGACAAAAATCTCATTGCCAGAAATAAAAACTTAAGTGAATGTAGCCAACACACTCTCCTCTCTGTGCCTCAGTTTTACCTTCTGTAAAAACAAATGAATGGGAGATAATAATAGTAGTACCTACTATTAAAGCTGTTTTGTGAGTGAAATAAGTTAATTCATAAAAAGCATTTTTTAAAGTGATACAAAACTCTGGCACAGAGTTATTTGCATTAATTATCACTACATGGGATACTCACCAAAATTATGTTATTGTTGTCATTGTATTTTATTTTTTCATTATAAATATTACTAGTCATATTTTATTGTTGGTGATAGGAAAATGAGAGAGATGAGTGTGTTTTCAAAACAATAAAATATGTTTCTGGAAGAAACATGATTTTATGAACCACTGACTCTATGATACTGTAATGCTTCTGCTCAGTTATTATGAATAAGTGTCTAATCGTGTCCTGACAGAATCCCTTCCAAAGGGAAGACTGGTATCATTTTTCTGCAAAGTGGAGATAATTGAGTGACTCTGTGACCTGTTAATTGAATTAGAATCTAATAGTATTAACAAGTATCTAACAGATGCTCAATATTATAAGTTCTCTTAGAGAGACTAAGTCTAGGACTGACTTTAAATTGAGAACTGAGAGGTAAAATAAAAAGAATGTCAAGATATTTGGTTGTTTGATTTTAGTCAAGAAGTGAAACAAAAGAACAAATTTGGCTGATGGTCTGGAGGTATTTGGTTATTTCAGAGGTTTCTGGAGAGGACTAAGAATTAACCAACCTTAACCAATCACTGGTCAAAGTGTAATTTTCCTCTCTGAAAAGTTCACAAAGAAAGGGTATGGCCAGCATCTTGATCTTTCATTTAAGAGATGACACAAATGAAACCATTAAAAAATGATTTGATGCCCAATAGTGTCATTTTCAAATTCCCTCAGAGAAAAATTTGGAGCAATGAGCAGAGACTGACTCAAAAGTGTTAAACCAGACATGAATGATAGAATTTGGAGAGAAAAATGTGGGGGGCTATTACAGGTGTGGGAAACAATGACAATGGCAGAGAAATAGAAATTAAATTTGCCTAGTCATGTGTTTCTCAAAGTGTGATTTTTGAGCCATCTATACCAAAAATCACTGTTATATTTTGGTATGTATCCTGTGTAATCATAAAACTAGCTTAAAAAGACTCGTATAATCAGAATCTCAAGAGGGATAGTTGAAAAACCTAGTATTTTTAACAAATACCGCAGGAATTCTGAGGTTTAGGAAAGGGAGTGAATGGAATTACACAGTGAGAGTATTGAGTACTTCTTTATTTTCATTAAATGTGTTGAGGTATAATTTGCATATTATAACATAATTGCCCATTATTGTTGTACAAGTCAAAAGTTTTGACAATTAAATCATGTACTCACTATGAGATCAATGTTGATATTGTCAGAGCACAGAGGGAAAACCCTCACCCTTCTGAATTCTTCTAGGGCAGAATGAGAAATTAAAATGCCATCAGATAAGTTAGCACAGGAAAAATTGATGTAATAATGTGCACTATGGAGTTATGTTGATTATGCAAGTTCCTATTTCTGCCCTCCCTGCCTGATGCCTCATATCTATGGTTAGCTTTCAAGGATTGGTTTTTAAGTTTTTCTTTGATCCTTTGTTTGCTGTCTCTCTATTCCACATATAAATGAAAGCATCCAGTATTTATGTTTCTCCTTCTGGCTCACTTAGGATAATCCCTTCCAGTCCCATCTCTTTTGCTGCAAATGGCCTGAGTGTACTTTTTTCAAACACTGAGTAGTACTCCATCATGTACATACCACTTTTCTTGATCCACTCATCTGTTTCTGGGACATTGGGTTGTTTCCATATTTTAGTTATTGTAAATAGTGCTGCTAATTTATGTGACATAACTAAGGCCGTTTCTGGTTTCTTTTGATTGCCATTTGCCTATAAAGTGTCCATTGTCTGTGCACAGTATTCCCTTAAAGGTTATAATTCTTTCAATACTTTTAGTGGTTACAATTCATTCAATACCATTCTTGTCATTAGCTTTCAACACTTCAGTTAATGAGATTTAGACTATCTAGGTCTAGTATTATTTTGTTTGGTCTATTAATTCTCTTTGTAACAATTTCCTATTTTCTCTTAGCTTTTTTTTTTTTTTGCTTAGAGAATTGGGGTGTAGCCCAGAGGTATGTGTGTGGGGTGCTGTGAAAGGATGCACCAAAGACAGAGTGGGGAGCAGAACAGGCAGATTGACTGAAACACACTGCTGAGGGGAGCAGCAGGTGAGACAGGAGAGGTCTGCTGCGCCATGTGGGTCAGCTCCCCGGCCGGGGATTGAACTCAGGGCATAGTGGTGATAGCGCTGAGACTTGACCCCAGGGCTACCAGAGAGCCCTTTCTCTATCTTTATTATGTCTCTATTCTTCATCATTCATTGGTTTTCTTAACTTGACATGCAGTAACTGTTACCTTAAGCTTATCATCAGGCATATCCTACAGTTATGCTGCATTGAGACATCTCTCTGCATATTGGTTTGTTTTCCAGGTCTTTTTACTCCAGCGTTTGTATGTTCTCCTGTCTATTCATTTGTAGTTTCTATGTGTTGTAATAGGAAGTTTTGTTATCTTGATAAATTGATTAATCACATAGGTGTAGCTGGGTATAATTCCAAGTGTGTTTTGTTTTCTCCAGGACAGTAGGTGTCTATTGTTTTATAGACCAGTTCTTCTGCTCCTCTTCAGGTGATAGGGGCACTGGTGCTGATAACACTGGTCAACAAATTTTTACAGAAGTCATGTTACTGAAATAAAATTAGTCATTTCCTATCAATTTGTATGTGCTAAACATGAATATGGCAGTCAAATTCTAATTTTGGCTCCAGGTTTTTTTTTTTTTTGTGATCTGCAATAAATTGATGTTTACGTCATGAAATGCATGCCAATAGTAATAGGCCTACGATTTATACCTGTAAAAAATCAAGTCATAGACTACTTCTTAGATTTCTTCGCTTGTCTCTTGTACAGCTGTTCAGGAATAGAATAGATGGAAGATGGTTTCCATTGTGCAAAAGCACAGCCTTAAGACTCACTTTCGAAGAGTCTAGAAATAGTGTCCATTCTTGTGGGTAATGAGTGATTTCTGAGGCATTCACGAGGCCCTCAATATCAGAACAGAATACCAGAGTACTTTCCTTTCTGAAGAAAGGCTCCAACTGCTGGTGGCGCTTTCAATAGAAAGTAATTGTGACATCTTCTTCCAGAAGATTCCATTGTTGGAGTCTTGAGCCTAGCAATTCTGCCTTGTTCTTGGATAAGTCCAAATCATGAACCAGGTCACTTAGTTCTTCCTGTGTTAGTCTGTGTGGGGTTGATGATGCACCACAGTGAAAATCTGGATCACTGCCTGCTGATGGACAGGAGAAGAACAGGTCTGCTCACCCTTGTCCTCATCAGATGAATCAAGAGAATATTCTGCTGGAGGTTCTGGAATAGGAAGTCCCTCACCATGTGGAACTGGTCTCAATGCAGACAGAATGTTTGGGTAGACTATTCTTGACTTCTTTTGCTTCATTATTCTGCCCAAAGAGGAGGAACCAAGCAGAAGGAACAATCTTTTATGCGGTTGCTTGGCTCTCTCCACACCATGGGGACAGCAAACGGCATTGATGGTCTTTTGCCATTTAACCACTGTGAAAGCTGTGCTGTCCATTTAGCACAGCATATATGTTCAGGGCCTAAGGCTTGTCTTGGTCACCGACCTTGCATCCGAAGTCAAGATGATAAGCCTTCTTCACTTAACAAGTGATGCTTTTCTTCTAGTTGGCAAATGTCACTTCCCACAAATAGAGCAGAAATTGTCCATGCTATAAACACACTTTTGAGGCATTACTGTTCTGTATTGTGCCTAAATGGATAAAATAATAACAGTTCTATGGAACAGTAGCTTCAACTGTCTCTCACAAATTCTGAAATACTTTCAATGTTCAACCTTTCCGACAGGGCTTTCTATAGTGCACTGCTAATGTCAGCTTACTTCAGCAGCCGCCTGGCAGTAGTACTGCATTGCATCAGAAAATGATGCAATCAACTCTGGATGATGTGTGCATGATGGTATTATGCAATGCGATGCCATATTGCATCATTCTAGGCTGATTTATGATGTTGTTGCAGTCCTGGATAAATTTACACGGTGTAACATATAAAATGTATTCTATGAAATATCTTCAAAATGAAAGGTAATAAAAAAATTTTTAGGGCTATATTCATGTTCAGCACACCAAGATACTACAGATTAGGGCCCTTTAAAGTCAGTAACAATCTCGCTGTTGATCAGAGTAAGCAGTAGTAGGGAGGGGTAAGTATGGCACCAAATAGTGAGCGACAGGGTTTGCGTTTCCTATAGGGTTGTGGCTTCCTGAGTTGTGTAGTAGGGATCCAGAACTCCCTCCCTCAGGCCAAATCATCAACCAAAATATCTGGAGCAATTGTATGCTAGCCTCAATCTCAGAACTGTGGTTGGGCAATATATTTAACACAAGATGTGGATTATAGTTAAGATAGGGACAAAAACCAGGAACTATTGTCTTTGCTTTTCCAGGATAATTCCTTCCCCTGGGGCCATAGGTGATCCAATCTGGCCCTCTCCATCAATTTAGATTTCAACTTTTCTCATTGGAGGATCACAGGCTCAAGCAATTACCACTCTGCTCCTTAGTTCCTACAGTTCTCCAGTGATGCAGCCTTTGTCCTCCATGCCAACTCTGCGTACCTGTTTCTCCAGTATTGTCCCCAATCTTTAATTCTTCATATGGGCGTGTGCCCCTGAGTTGACAGCAGCTGAGCAGCCGCCGTTGTGGGGCTGCCCTGGTACGACTGTAAAACAGTTTAATCAGCTCTTCCCACTCCTTTTTGGGGTGCTATTGAAGCCGGTGTACACTTTTAATTTAACCCTTGAACCACCACAGGTTCTTGTCCTACAAAGCTGTAAAAAGGAATGCGCAGACTTTTTAGGTAAGTAAGCAAAGAGAAGCAAATATTTATTCAAGAATGAAAAAGTTTATTTAAGGAAATGAAGAACAAAAGCAAAGACTCTGAGGCAGAGTTGCCAAGGAGGGACAATTTTTGTTTAGAAAATGGGCGTGGGGTATTTTTTTTAAGTTTGTTTTTTTTTTAAAGATTTATTTATTTATGCATACAAGCTGGGGTACAGGCCAGAGGCATGGGGCGGCGAGAGGGTTCACCAGAGACAGAGTGGGGAGCAGAACAGGCAGAGCGGTAGAAATACACTGCTGAGGGGAGCAGCAGGCGAGGCAGGAGAGGTCTGCCACACCATGTGGGATTCTCCCCAGCAGGTGTCGAACTCACGCCGCCGCTGCTGACAGCTCCACAGCACAACGCTTAACCGCTGCCACCAGGGAGGCCCTGTCTAGGAGGCCCTGTCTATTGCCCAACCACAGTTCTGAGATTGAGGCTAGCATACAATTGCTCCAGATATTTTGGTTAATGATTTGGCCTAAGGGAGGGAGTTCTGGATCCCCACTACACAACTCAGGAAGCCACAACCCTAATAACCCTAATAAATAAAATAAAATTTATTTATTTATTTATTTTAAGTTTTTTTCTCTATTCTAAAATCTCATTATTCTACTTTGTGTTTGGCTCTTTTTCCTAGTGGTTATCATCCTCCCAGCAGATGTGCCCATTTTCCTATCTTTTACCTTAGACTTTCTCTTTTTACCTTCTCTGCTCAAGGTCTGCTAAGATTACTGTCCCAATTAGTCTTAAATTTTAGACTTAAAATTTATTGTCCCCATTAGTTTTTCTGGACCTCTGACCTCATCTCTGGAGTATGTCCGGTTGGCATTTAGAATTTACTGCCATTAACTTTGGAGTATATTTTGGCCGAAGTCCCTACCTACATTGTACCTGAAGCTGCCTAATTAACCCTAACTTGTCCTGGGACTCACTATCATTCTTGGTGGATAGAACAGTCATCTGCTTTTCAGAAGTCGTTGTCTTTGTTTAGTTATAATTTGATTGTAAGAATATAGAGGAAGTAAGCCTGGTGTCTTCACTCTGCTGCCATCCTGATAAATGCTCAGGTTTTTATTTCTCTTAGTAAATACCTACAAATGAAAATGCTAAGTCATGCAGTCATTATTTATTTCTATACCACATTAATAAGACAATACCAAATTGTTTTATCTGATGTTTATACCATTTATCTTCTACCACGGAAGCATGGGAGTTGCAATTGTTCACAGTCCTTGTCAACAATAGGTCTTTTTTTTTTTTTTCTTTGATTTATTTTTTATTTACACATACAAGCTGGGGTACAGGCCAGAGGCGTGGGGCGGCGAGAGGGCTCACCAGAGACAGAGCGGGTAGTAGAACAGGCAGATCAGAAATACACTGCTGAGGGGAGCAGCGGGTGAGGCAGGAGAGGTCTGCCGCGCCATGTGGGACTCTCCCTGGCCGGGCCGTCGAACTCGCGTCGCCGCTGCCAACAGCTCCACAGCGCAGCGCTTAACCGCTGCGCCACCGGGGAGGCCCAACAATAGGTCTTTTTAATTCTAGCTATTATATTTGGTGGGAAGAATCATCTCATTGTAGTTTTAATTTGCATTTCCCTGATGACTAAACCTGGGGAAGACCTTTGCAAGTACTTCAGTCATTCATTTATCTTTTCTCATTAAATGCTTGCTCAAGCTTTGTCCATTTTACTAGTGGTGACTTGATTTCTTATTGAACTATAAGAGAACTTTAAATATTCTGGGTAAAAAATCTTTATAGATATTTGTTTTTTAGAAACATTTTCCCTAAGTCTAAGACTTGCATTTTTAATTACTTAATGCTATCTTTTCAGAAGTACAAGTTTTTGATTTTAATAAAATCAAATTTATTTACTTTTCCTTTGTAAATTTTGTGCTCTAAAATATCTTTGTCTATCCCAAGGTCACAAAAATTTTCTACCAAAATTTTTATAGTTTTAGCTTTTGTTGGAATCAAAGAGGTGAATGCTGATTAAGAAAATGAAAATCCAAGAATCATGTTTATTCTGCTTATCTGTGTTCAATCCCAGCCCTCCCCAAAAAACCCCAAATAAATCATTGGTAGTCTGAGAAGTGGGATACTGGTCTTACAGCCTTATCACCCCAGGTTAAGACTTATAAGGCCTGTTTCCAATACATATGTATATGAACCCTGCAAAACTCGTTTTTCTTTGAAGAACAAAGATTTTTTTTTGCTTTAGTTTTTCTTCCTAAATGCATTGTCCCCCTTTCTGGAGGCTATATAACTTCAATGCAATGACCAGAAAGTGGTTTATATTCTTTGGACCTTGTTATTCCAAAATCGAGTGTTCTTCTGACTGATGTGTATAATGTGTACATGACAAAAACAGGGTTGGGAAAATAAAGGATTTTAATGCAAGACTGACTCAGAGGTAGTAGTCCCAAAACTCCAGTCAGTCTACCTCCCCAAAAGGCCAGGAGGATGGACATTTATCACATTTGGAAAAGCAAGTCTTGGGAAGAAAATAATAGAATTCCATCATTTGCGGTGTGCACTGAGGGTGTAGGAGTCTTTACAGGTTTGGCAGAAGATGAATGGGCAAAGCAGACATTTGAATGCAGGGGTGATGGTGGCAGACTTCTTTGTATTGGGGCTGACAGTAATCTCCTTCCAATGTTGTTCTTTATCTGGAGAAGCAGAATTGCTAGGGAAGAAAAGGTTAGTCTTGGTATTATAGCAAAGGGGCCATTGTTATGTGATTTAATTAGCCAGGGTAGAAAACAAAGTGGTTAAACTTGGTTAATGGCTAAGCTATGGGCAATAAGTATGAAGGGCTAGTTTCTGGGTGGGTTTCAGCCTCATAAGTTTTTGATTAATTATAATAATTATTTAAATTTTAAATAGGATATTCACCAATGAAGCTGTAAAAAACAAAAATTTTTGTTTATGTGTGTGAAAATGCTTTTAAAAACAAATTCAGCTTCTTTAATAGGTATAGAGATAATCATGTTCTATTCTTGAAACAGTTTTAGAAATTGTTTTTTAAAGAATTTGTCCAGTTCGTCTAATTTATCAAACATTCATGTGTAGTTTTCATCATATTCCCTTGTAATCATCTTGTTTGTGATCACTTGAAAAATATTCACGCTTTCATTTTAATACTGATACTTTGTATAATTTAATTTTCTTTGATTAGTTTTGTTAGTGTTTTTTTAATCTTATTAATCTTTTCAAAGGATCAACTTTTGTTATTTTTTTTCAATAGTTTTTGATTTTATTTTATTGACTATTTCCTCTTACTTATTTTTGGGCTGGGTTTGATTTTCTTTCCTACTTAATGAAATATACTTAATAGAATATAATTCAGATTACTGATTATAAACTTTTTCTAATACAGGAAGCCAAATCTCTAAATTTCTTTCTAAGTACTACATTGCTACATTCTTAATTTTGATATGTAGTGTTTTTAGTATAGTTCAGCTACAAATATTTCCTAATTTCCCTTTCAATTTTGCATTTATCTATGGTTTCCTTAGATGTGTTCTGCAAATATTGATTAGGTGGAACTGGTTATAGTATTGGTGAGATTTCTGTATTAATACTGATTTTTTGTCTAATTTTCAAGCACTTACTAAAAGACAGACATTGAAACCTCCACCTGTGAAACTAAAGTCTGCTTAGTTCTGCCAGTTTCTTGTCATGTATTTTGACGTTCTATATATCTATAGCTAGCTAGCTAGCTAGCTAGCTAGATAGGAATCTATCTCTATATAGATATCTTCCAAAATGTTTAGGTTGATTTGTTCTGAAGTGACTTTTGTCTTCCAGATGTATAAACATGAAATACTCCTTTTTCTTTCTGGCAATATTATTTGTCTCGAAAGGCCGTTGTGTCTGATATTAATATACCCCATGCCAAGCTTATTTCTTTATTTTGCTTGCAAGTGGACATCCAAGTGACTTATCCACTTTGACTCAAATTTTGCAAAGTGTGAGATAGTTGTCTAGTTTCATTCTTTTGCTTGTGGCTGTCCAGTTTTCCCAACACCATTGGTTGAAGAGACTTTCCTTTATAATGTTGGCCTCATAAAATGTGTTTGGAAGAATTCCTTCTTAATCGAATTATAGGAAATGTTTGAGAATGATAGGTATTAACTCACTTTTGAATGCTTGGTAGAACATACTAACAAAACAAACTGATTATAGGCTTCATTTATTTGAGAGACTTTTTATTATTCTTTTAGTTTCCTTACTTGTAATAGATCTGTTTAGGTTTTCTATTTTTCCCTGATCGATTCTTGCAAGATTGCATGTTTTTAATAATTTGTCCATTTTCTTGGTTAACCTATTTGCTGGCACACATATGTTCATAGAAATCTCATGAACCTCTGTATTTCTGAGATGTCTGTTGTAACTTCTCTTTTTTATTAGAAAGTTTCTTCTCTGTCTTATTAGAGTTTTCTCCTTTTATTTTCTTTGTGAGCTTAGATAGTTAACTCTATTTTGTTTAATTTTTCAAAAGACACCTTTTTGTTTCATTGATCTTTTGAAACTTTAAGATGTATCTTTCTATTTCATTTATTTCTGCTCCAATTTTGTTATTTCCTTCCTACTGTTGGCTTTTTTTCTTTCTAGTTCCTTAAGGTGAGAGGTAAGGTACTTGAGATCTTTTTTGTTTATCCATGTAGGCCTGTACTGCTTTGTACTTCCCTCTTACTATTGCTTTTGCTGTGTCTGATAGATTTTGGTCATTTTGTCTTTATTTTTGTTTGTCTCCAGGTATTTTTTAATTTCTCCCATTAGTCATTCAGAAGTATCTTTTTTTGGTGTTCACATATTAGAGGGTTTTTTTCCCACTTTCTTTCTGTTGTTGATATCTAGTTTGGTACCACTCTGATCAGAGAATTTCAATGATGGTATTCCAATCTTCATTAATTTATTGACACTTGTTTTGTTACCCAAAATGTGGTCTATACCGGATAACATTTCATTGCACTTGAGAAGAATCTGTACTCAGATTTTTGGGAGTGCTGTGCCTTATATATACCTATTAAGCCCCTGTTATCTAATTACTCATGTAAGGACATTGCTTTCTCATTGATTTTCTGTCTGGTTGATCTGTCATTGATGAATGTAGTTTGCTAAAATCATCTATCAACTGTTGTGTTGCACCCAATGTATGTTTTCAGTTTTGGTAATAGCTATTTTATATATTTTGATGCTCATTCATTTGATGCATATATATATTGAGGAGTGTTATGTCTTGTTGATATATTAATTCCTTCAGCTTTACATGGTATTCTTCCCTGTCTTTTTAAAAATCTTTATTAGGTGAAAATATATTTTATCTAATATAAGTTTGACTGTCTCTGCTCTTTGGGGGTTCCATTTTTCTTATCGCCTTGTTTTCTAACCATTTACTTTGAAGTTTCTTATCTTTTTTTAAGATTTATTTATTTTTGCATATAAGCTGGGGTGCAGGTCAGAGGTGTGGGGCAGTGAGAGGGTTCACCAGAGACGGAGTGAGGAGCAGAACAGGCGGATCTACTCAAGTACACCGCTGAGGGGAGCAGTGGGTGAGGCAGGAAAGGTCCGCCACGTCATGTGGGGAGCCAGCATCGACATGTTGGGAGCAGGGCATCGAACTCCCACCGCAGCTGCCAACAGCTCCACAGCGCTGCGCTTAACCCCTTGCGCCGCGAGGGAGGCCCTGAAGCTGTTTATCTTTGATGCTCAGATGGGTCTCATGGAGACAGCAGAAAGTTGGGTTTTGTGTAGAAACAGCTAGCCACTCTATGCTTTTGATTGGTCAATTTTGTTATTTAGGATATTATTAGTGTATGAGTTGTTTCTGCCACTTTATCTTCAGGTTTTCTGGTTGTATTTATTTCCTTGTTCAATAATTTGTAAATTTTCTTCTCTTTAATTTAAATATAGGGCTCCTTCTAGCATTTCTTGTAGGAGAAGTCTAGTATTTGCACATTCCTTTAGCTTCTCTTTTTCTTTATTTCTTCTTCATATTTGAAAGAGAGTCATGCAGAATGCGGTATTCTTCTCTGGCAGTTTTTTAAGTATTTTGAGGATGTCATTCCATTCTTTCCTTTTTTGTGGTATTTCCTCAGAGAAGTCTGATGTAAGCATGATTGGAATACCTTTGTGTTTTGCCTACTTTTCCCCTTTAGTTGCCTTCAATAATCTGTCTTTGTCTTTAGCTACTACGTGTTTTGTATGTAGATCTAATTACATTTACATAACCAGGTATACTTTTAGTTGCACGGACTTTTATGTTCAATTCCTTCATTAGGTTTGGGAAGTTTTCCTCTTTTATTTCGTGTTCTTAGTGGTACAGTATTTCCACTTTTCCAGTAGGTGGCACTGTCTGTCAGGGAGTACTAAGTTGTAGTTTGTTCTTTGGAGGAGGATGTACCTGGAGGGGTCCGTTACTGGTGAAAGTAGTGTGCAGGGCTAACTGATGCCTGTGGTACCACTGCTATTCCTACTTTCTGGATCTCAGACCCAAGTCTCTGCAGACGTGTCTCTGCAGTTCAACTTCATTCCGATGCTGTCAAGCACAACTTCACTATATCAATTCAAGCCCAGTGAGTTGGGGGAGGGTGTTGATACTCTGTTTTACCTTCTTCACTGGGAGAACTGTTTACCTGTCTTATGCCGGCACTTTCATAGATATCTCCCCATAGTTAGGTGCACCCTAAGCAACTCTGCCCACTTGGGACCACCCTACCATGGCTACGTGGATTTGAACAACATATTCTTCTCTGCCACTTTCTCTAGGCACCTCACCAAGCCATCCACCTTTTTTTGTGTAGACCTGAATTTTCTCAGCTTCTCTTCTGCTGCACATGATCAACATTGGCCTCCGCTGTCCAGGAGGTGTTCTAATTTCACCCCCAAGTCATAGAGTCCTCTGCGTCCAGTGCCCCTTTGGGCTACTTTAGATTATTCTCCCAGGAGTGAAGTAGGGAACCTCCTCTTATTCTATCTTTGCTCTATCTCCTAGAATAATTTCTTAAGAGGGAGAAAGAGTCAATGAAAGTAACATGGAGCAAAGTAGATCTTATTCAAAATTAAAATTGACATTTTCTAACTGTGGAAATGCAACAAGGCAAGATTCTTTTGAAAGTCTCAAATTTTCTTCTTGCCAAAGTAGTTAATGAGAATGACAGAAAACAACTCTAAGAGAAAGGAGATTTTTGGGCAATGGAGTATACTCTTATAAGTGGTCATATTCCATGTATTATCTTTTTCCAGCCAAATCTGAATAAGTTTATGGCAGTATTTATTATAGTCAGAGGCAATTTGTCTTCATAAGACTTCAAAAATAAGGTTCCAATTTTTGGCTACTTGCATTATTTTAGCCTTCCTATAATTACACAGATTTTTATTTTCCTCTGAATTTTCTGTATCTTTTTCACCTCAGGCAAATGATTTTATTTTTATTTTTTAAGAAGATTTATTTATTTATGCATACAAGCTGGGGTGTAGGCTGAAGTGGGAGGGGTGGTGAGAGGATTCACCAGAGACAAAGTAGGGAGCAGAGCAGGCAGATTACTGAAATACACTGCTGCGGGGAGCAGCAGCAGAGACAGGAGAGGTCTGCTGCACTATGTGGGAAGCTTCTTGGCCTGGATTACGCTGCAGTGGCTCTGGATAGCTTCATAGTGCTGAGACTTAACCCCTTGCGCCACCAGGGAGGCCCAGGCAAATGACTTTATAGCACCCTTTTGCATTTTAAATAAAAGGGGGATAACATTTCTTATTCCTTAGGATTATTTTGAAGATAAAATGAGATAATGTATGTATGGCATATATTTGGCACATCAAAGGGGTTCAATATATAGCTGTAATAGTAATAATCATCATTACTGTTGGTTATGCTATTATCATTATTTACAGTGATTCATTAGAATTAAGCTATTATTTAAGAACAAAATTCAACTGAATACATTTTAAAGATATTATTGCTTTATTCAATAATTTATGGATTGGGCAACATCAAATCTAGCAGTTATAAAGGGATTGTAAGGAGTTGTACAAAGTGAAAGGATTTTATAAGAATAAGGGAGTATGAACAGGAATATTTTTGACTTTGACAAATCCAAAGGAGGATTTCTTGGAATAGAAGGAAAAAAACGTGTTATTCAAAAAAAATCTTCTGTTTTCTACAGAGACTAACCAGTCTCTCATTTTGTGAAGAAAACACAACAGATTAATAGTTTGCTAACATAATTTGGAGATAGACATTTCATAAACATAGTAGTGATGGAGGCTTTCTTGCAAAATGACCCTCGGTTATTTTTGTAAAGTTGTTTTTTTATTTGTTTGTTTTTAAACTTAAGTAGTTTTACAATACTGTAGGGATAGATTCATTATCTTTTCCCTTGTAATTTTCACAATTTTCTATTTGAAAAGTATCTTCTTTCTTATATAAAGTATACTGCAACAGAAAATTAGAAAACATAGTATCCTTCAAAAATGAGAAAACACCAAAAATATTTCATTTAGTTATAATTAAAATTTGATGCCTAGTTGTTGTTTTTCTCTTTGTTCATAATCCAGCTCAAAATATATGTGTAATTTACATTCTGTTTTCACTTAATATAGGAGAGATGTCACATATCACATATAATATTTGGTAGCTGAATAGTTACATTCTTCCTTGCCCATAATTATTTCACCAACCTCTTAATTTGATAAATTTCATTATGTTAATGTACACCAAAGGAAATACTTTTATAAGTGATACTCAAAAGCATGTTATTTTCCTTTGGGAGAGACTCCCATAAATAGGATTGCTGAGTGAAAGGTATGAATATTTTTTAAATTTGCAAGACATGTTAATTTAATGAAGGTTGTGCCAATGCTCACTCCCACCATCAGAAAAAAATTTATATAATGATTTGTCTCACAACTATAGAGATATTAAATTATTTTGATTAACATATAGGTCATTATATTTATTTCTGCAAATTATACATTCCTTTCTTTTGTCCAGTTATCTATTGGAGATTTAATTAATACTGGTAATTTTCCTTTCCTCTTTACTTCCTCCCTCCTTTCTCTCCTTCCTTTCTTCTTCTTTTTCTTTTCTTGCCATTTCATATTTTTCATGGGGTGAGTTTTATGTAATTAAACATATTACTTGCTAAATACAACTGAGAAGCATGTTTCTGTACCCTCACAGTAGCGTTATAGAAAGATTACACCACATTTCATGTTTAGAATTTCTCTGTGATGATAGACATTAATATTTCCTTTCCCAGGCAGACCTCAAATGTGGCAGCTTTTAGCAGTAGCAGGCTGGATGCTCCTTCTAGGACCTGTACATGGTACTCACAAGGAAAGAAGCAAGGCAAATCCTGAAGCTAATATGAATATTGTAAGTTACTCAATAAAACAAGATTTTGAGATAAGAAATCACTAATGTATCATCCTTTTAGACATAATTGGTTTGCATGTCTAGTTTTCAGCAGTTCCTGTAGCTTCTAACCATATGCTTTTCCCCTTTTCCATGGCACAACTAATCTAAGAACTAAAAGACCAGCCCCAGTTTGGGGCCAACAAAATCCTTCTCCTGATGATTTGAGTTACCATGGATGGTGGCTAAGTGAAGAGAAGGCTCATGAGATCATGATGTTCGATAGAGTGTCTTTGAGTTCTTCCTTGGGCTTTACTAGAGCAGTTTCTTTATTTGACAAGTTATATTACTGTACACTTTTACTTAAGTAAGTCAGGGTTGGTTTTGGTTGCTTAAAATATATTTTGCAGGAATTCGTACCAGAAGTGTTGGAATAGTGTTAGCAAAGAAAGAAAGAAAGAAAGAAAGAAGGAAGGAAGGAAGGAAGGAAGGAAGGAAGGAAGGAAGGAAGGAAGGAAGGAAGGAAGGAAGGAAGGAAGGAAGGAAGGAAGGAAGGAAGGAAAGAAAGAAAGAAAGAAAGAAAAGACAAATGCCAAATGTCCTCAAAGACTTCTTATCAATGGGTCGTTTCATATTTCTGTATATATTGTGCACTAAGGATGTCCTCAAACCCATTTGTATTAGAATGATAGGAAGAATGCAACTCTCAAAGTGTTTTAGTGTCACTTATTCTTCTGTCCAAACAGTATCCTTAATCGTCTACACACTGCTAAACTCAAATTCATCAATATATGCCCTCAGATCCAAATTTTCCACTTCTTCCCACAGTCACACACAATCTCTTCCTTCCTGGTCTGGGTGCTTTTTGACTTTTAATTATTCTATATATGTAATAAGACTAATAAATATTTATAGAGCACTTACTTTGTACCAGGTACTGCTCCAGATACTTTATATATAATCCTCATATGA
This sequence comes from Scalopus aquaticus, assembly GCA_004024925.1. Taxonomy (NCBI): domain Eukaryota; kingdom Metazoa; phylum Chordata; class Mammalia; order Eulipotyphla; family Talpidae; genus Scalopus; species Scalopus aquaticus. The sequence goes on along the minus strand of PVIJ01010939.1, from coordinate 23,385 downwards.
AATCTGTGAAGTACTACTGTTTTTATCTTTATTTTACAGTTGAGGGAAATGAAACAAAAAGGTTAAGTAACTTGCCCAAAGTTGCATGGCTAATATGAGGAAGAGCTGTTTGTCAGTCTGTCTCTAGAATCTGGGTTAATAAAAACTCCTTTATTTATTCCCATAAGGTATACACACCTCCTGTGCGCCTGGCACAGGCAAATGTATAATCTTGTTGTAAAGGCTTATGGCTTGAGGCTAAACTTACTTTGGCTTTAATTCTTTCTTTATCTCTTCCTAGGGTACAATCTCATATTATTAATCTTCCTGAAACTTCATTTTCTCAACTGTAAAATGGGTATAATTCTATCTCAAAGGGCTATTGTAGAATTAATAAAATGGGGAATAAACCATACTCTATGCAAAAGATGAGCCCTCTTTCTTATGTATCTGTAGAGCAGTATCTGCTGTTCACGCCTCTAGATCAACTCTGTTTTTGTCCACTTTCTCTTACCTAAGAAGCTGATCTATTAAAACTCAGTCAAGAGACTCCAGTGATCTTTGGTTTTCAGTTCAATTCAGCCAGTCTCTTTAGCAGGAGACCAGAAGAGGGAGGAGAATGAGATCAGATGATTTCTGACCCTGGCTCTCTCGTGAGGTCACCTTAGGCAGGCTCTCACCCTCTGCTAAAGTTACACCTCCTTTCACTCTGACCGCTCTACTTGAGTTTTTGGTGATGGATTCTGTTAACCACTCCTCCCCTCTCTCTTCAGTTATAAGGCTGATAATAGCTGACTTGTTACTGGCCACAAGACACTGCACAATCCCCTGTGGATTCCTTCATTGGAGAACCATACACCTTTTTTGTCAGAATGCTTTAAGAGTGAACTAGTGTGCAAAGCAGGAGGTATGGTCATCTCCCCTTGGAATAGTGTCCATGTCTTCATGTGCATTCTCTTTTTAAAATCCCCTTCTAGTTAACCTGATCTTCCTGCTATATTATGACCCAGTGCATAAAGCAATAGTAGGTTGTGACTGAAAGTACTATATTGAAATGCATATGTCACCATCAACAGATTACACCATGAGGTGTATAATTTCTTTTCCCTTTTCAGAGCCAGATTATTTCCTACTGGGGTTATCCTTATGAAGAGTATGATGTTGTGACAGAAGATGGTTATATCCTTGGAATTTACAGGATTCCTCATGGAAGAGGGTGTTCAAGGAAAACAGGTAGGGTTTATTTCCTTATGAAGACATCATGCCTAAGTGGGGAAGTCCTAGATGTGCTGAGAGCAGCAGGACAGCTTTTGTTATGAAATAGACCCAAGTAGAAAAGGAAAATACCACCTCTCTCTCTATTACTCCATTTCATTAGGATAACCCTTTGGAATTTAAAACAATTTCCATGTATACTGCTTATTTTTGAGAATAACAATTCTGTAATCAGATGCTTCTTGAGAAATAAACATTTATAATATGAATAATAATCACAGAGCAAATATTTATTGTTCTAGACAGTCTCATTTACTTTAATTTTGATTTAATTCTTAAAACTACACAGTGAGTCAGCATTTGTTATCATTCCCGTGACACAGATGTTAACTGAGGCACAACGAGGTTCATACAAAGCAGAAGAAATTTTGTACCAGAGCAATTTGATTCCAATACTTAAATAGCAATTCAATACATTATATATAATCCCAATTTTAAAAAGAGAAAAATGAAGCATAGAGAAGATAAATGACCTAGATTTGTGCCAGATTTCATTTTTTAATCTGTCTACAAAGCTACAGGAAGTCAGGAAAGAGAATGTCCTTATAAACATTGAGCCAGTTCAGACATGATTTTTTTTTAAAGATTTATTTATTTATACAAGAGCTGGTTTGTAGGCAAGAGGTATGGGGGTGGTGAGAGGCTTCAGCAGAGACAGAGTGGGGAGCAGAACAGACTGACGACTGAAACACACTGCTGAGGGGAGCATCAGGCAAGACAGACAGGAGAGGTCTGCTGCACCATGTGGGAAGGTCCCTGGCCAGGGATCCATCCATCGAACTCCTGCTGCAGTGGCTGCTGGTAGCTTCATGGTGCTGAGACTTAACCCCTTGTGCCACCAGGGAGGCCCCAGACATGAATATTTTTCCTCTGTGTCTTACAGACCCCACACCTGTTGTGTACTTGCAGCACGGCTTAATCTCATCTTCTAGTTGCTGGATCTCCAACCTGCCCAACAACAGCCTGGCCTTCTTTCTGGCAGATGCTGGTTATGATGTATGGATGGGAAACAGCAGGGGGAACACCTGGTCTAGAAAACACTTGAAATTTTCACCCAAATCACCAGAATACTGGACCTTTAGGTAGGGAGATACCCACTGAGAATAAAGTATATACTTTGTTTGTTGTATGAGAAAATATCCTTTGATTGTTTTCCCCTCCATCCAAATGCACACAATGGAATCTACAAGAAGGAAATAAACATTTCTTCCTCTGTCTAGCTTTCTTCTCAAGCTGTGAAAAATGCCTTTTTTCCCCCTGAGGTTTGTCTTAAAAAACTACACTTATTGTGTATATGAGTATGTAAAATATGTATGTGTCAACTGAAATAGAAATCTCAATAATAGTTGAGGATTCAGAGCCAGGGATCAGCCCAACAGATGCTGCTCTGTGAGAACTGTTCCAATAATCAGGAAACATTAAAAAAAAAAAAAAGGAATTTTTTATTACATAAAGGTTAACATAAAAAATGTCATTGTTCTTTAGTGAACGGGGTTTTCAGAATTTGAAAGTTTAGATCTTTTAATTTCCTGTTATTTTGACTTAAAGATCTGTTGATGCTATCTATGTGCAGAGCAAGGCAAATGCTGGGGTTTAATCACTTCCTGATTTCTAAAGAATAGACTGTGGACATGCAAAAGCTGGGTCTCCGTTGTTTAAATTTTCCTTATCTAGGTATCTGGTCGTTTGTGGGGTTTGAATGGCTGGTTTATATGCAGGCAGCATTTTTTATTTTTGCATAGCTGCTTCACAAAATAGTGAAGTGCCATTCTGACTTTGTCTATACAGATGGCTTTATTTTCTAAACCAGCAGGGGGAGCTAAACACCAAAGGGGGAGCTAAACAATAAAGAGGGAGCAGAATGTCAGATTTCCTGAAACATTTATGATACGTTCACACATGAAAAAAAAAAAAAACTGCAAAAGTTAACATTAGGAAGGTTAATTTCAGAGCTACCACTTTGACAAAGTCTGTAAAAGTAAGTCAATACCCCACAGGAAATTTACATGTTCCCCTTACTAAAGAGGAAAATGAAACCTGGCAAGGTTCTGGTAGAAAATTCTGAGAACCATATGTTCATGACAAGCCAAGAGTACGCCTTGTCTCCTTCCATAGATGATACGCAAATATATTTATCCACTGAGTAGTGAGGGAACTCTGCCCGCAGGAAGGGTGCTGAACCCTGTTCCTGGAGTCAGGTCCCGGGGCAATAAAGAGAAGGCTGATCCCAGAAAGGCTCTAGAGCAGAACTGGCAGCAACAAACCTTGGCGGTGCCATCAGCTCTAGCAGCCAATTTGGCTTGATCACAGGGACAAAAACCCTGTGCTTGTGTAGGACCGTGCTCAAAGGTCATTAAAGCCACTTGTTCCATCATCTCATTCCTGCCTTATACCTGGAGCCATTTGGCATTTCTATTTCCTCAGTGTGGATGTGCCATTTCACTACTGCACATATCAGGATGTGGGAAATGAAAACTTTCTCAACTACTCATGTGAAAAGAAGCACCTGAGGTGACTGATAAATACATAGATTACCAGACCTCTTCCTTTGAAATTCTGATTCAGTCATTCTGTCCAGGCTGAGGTCTGTAAATTGGATTGCTTTGCTCTGATTTTGAAATAAGCGTTCCATGTAATTTTACTTTTCAAGAGAATTTAGTGAAGCTGCTATAGAATCAAGTGAAATATGACTTGTCTTTTAGGAAAAGCCTCTATAGGCCTTTGCATGTCAGAGTTTTCTAATTCCAGTTTCTTAACAATGTGATTCTTACAGTCAAGATGCTGTCTTCAAAGGTTGCACAGATGTATGTTATCATGTTACCCTGGAGTTATTTTTAACAAAAGTCCACTATCTATGTCTGCATTTAATGCATTTAAATATTGTGGGCCTAAAAAATGATTCTAATAGATAGATGAATGGATGGATAAATAGGTAGAAATAGGTAGGTACAGATATTGCAGACCTAACAATAACTTTTTTCTTCCATTTCTGTTGTTCTTTTCTTTGGCAGTCTGGATGAGATGGCTAAATACGACCTTCCAGCCACAATCAATTTTATCGTAGAGAAAACTGGACAGGAGCAACTCTACTATGTGGGCCACTCCCAGGGTACCACAATTGGTGCGTTTGAGGCAGGTGTGACCTGAGAGTGTCAGGGGATCATCTTCCCCTTTTATGTTCATGAAAAGGGTCAGGATTCCTTCACTATGCAGCACCTAGCTTGGGGACTGGAGCTGGGATAACATTTTCTCTGGCTAGTTTATGAAGAGTAAAGAAAATGAAAATAACAATGGGGATTGTATCCCTCACCCAGGACTGAATTTGGGATTTATATATAAGCCTGAGAGAGAGACTTTTTAATTCATTTGTGTATCCAACATACATTTGCAACACACTCGGTTAGATGGTCGGGAGGCAGAGATAAATATGGCGCGCGTCTTTCCCTTAAAAAGGTCGCAGTCTAGCAAGAGACAAAAACAAGAAAAGCAGAAAATTACAAAGCCCAAAGATTATATCAGAATCAGGGTGACTCGCATTTCCCAAGAGATGCTGGAATAAGTTAGAGTGAAGTTGGTCAAGAGACTCACCACTCCCCTGGTTGCTCTTGAATAAGTTAGACATCACACTGCCACCAACCACATTGCCACCAGCCTCTTTTCTGTGTCTCAATCCTAATCAGGTTCCTGGTGTAAAGTAGTTCTCTATATGTGCATACTATACTCTGCATTTTACATACTTTCTCTCACTAGAAACAACAAATATGTCAGACCATTATCATCCATATTTTACAAATGGCTGAATTTACAATAGGAACTCTTTCAACTGATGATAATGTCAAATAACACCTTAAGTTCTACAACATACGTTATAGTATATATAATCATATATATTATGAATGTAATTAAGTTTTCAAAATAATCTCCCAGTAAGGCTTCTATGTTCCACATTTACAAATTAAGCAAACTGAGACTCATGTAGGGTACGTAACTCACCTTAGTTTTCACACAGCTAGTGAATGGGAAGCCAACATTACTGACCAGTTTTTTCTGATACCAGACTGTGGTCAACCTAGAATGGTCCTTGAAGCTCACCTAGACATACCCCACAATGGATGTCTGAACCCTTTCTGCAACACTATCCCTATGTAGACTTGTACTCCCCAGAGACAGGACACCTGCCTTATTGCAAATTAGTCAATTTGTCCTATGGAAATTTAGAAAGTCTGATCCTAAAAATAGTACTTATTCTGAATTGATTTTTGTTTGTTTTGTTTTTAATGTACTGCTTTTACTATAATCTAAAATGAATTATGGTGTTTTTGTTCTTTTTTTCTTTTTCTAAATATATCTTCTTCCTTTTCAGCTTTCATAGCATTTTCTACAAATCCAGAGCTGGCTAAAAGAATTAAGATATTTTTTGCATTGGCGCCAGTTGTCACAGTAAAATACTCTCACACTCCTATAAAAAAATTAACCACTCTTTCCAGAAAAGTAATCAAGGTATGTGACTTCTCTTGTTTAAATCTATAGTAATTAAAACCAACTCTATTTTAATTGTCAACATTTAAAAAACAACTATTTTCACTGATTTCAAGAGAAGAGAACCTAAGACAAATTGTAACTGGGCTGAGTCCAAAGCCCAGTAAAGGTGGTGTCCCCTGGAGGGGAGTTGTTGATGAGAATGAATACCCCAGGGAAAAATGCTAAGTTTGCAGTTTGGGGTGGAGAGTCTGATGAGAAATAAAAGGGACTGAAAGAGAAGGGGAATTCAGTCGCCATGATGTAGGAATGGAAGAGGCAGTCGCCATGCTAAAGGAATAGAAGAAGCAGTCGCCATGATGCAGGAATAGACAAAACAGTTGCCATGATGCAGGAATAGAGGATGCAGTCTCCATGATGTAGGAAAAAAAGAAACGTCTTCAAATCTTCAGTGACTTTGGGGCCAGCGACTTTGGAGGCTTTGTAAGTAGCCGAACGATGGAAACTGCTCCCAGTTTTGTTTTTACTATAGCCGAAGGAAGAAGGCAGAGGCCCAAAGCGGGCGCCTTCCTAAAATGTGTGAGTGCAGTCTGTTGGGGCTTCTGGCCACGGTAGTTGCTGTTTGCAGTGTTGTCGGCCTGGTGCTGTGCACCATGGCAGTTTCAGGAGCATCTCCAGTTGTGTTTTGTGTTGTCCTCTTGAGCTGGAACCTGGCCTACAGTCTGATTGTTGTGCGTCTGCAGAAGAAGAAAGACGCCATTTTGTAAATGTGGCCTATTGTTTGGAAGAAGAGCTTCACATCAGCAGTGGCTGGAAGACGCCACCGTTGTTACTTTTCTGGGACTTAAAGGACTGGACATTACTTTAAGTAAGGTAAACGGCCATATGTTGACTTTAGTAATTCTTTGCTTTTTTTTGTTTGTTAAATAAATCCCATTGTTATTGTTCCCTAAGCCTGAGTAGTCTTGCAATTGTGCTCATGGGTGCAGAACCAAGATAGTGACCGGTAAGCAATTTGGACACTGCCTTTGGCAATTTTAAAGCCCCATTTGCCCTATATCAGTTTTGGTGCCCAATGTGGGGCTCCTCATTTGCCCGGTATCAAAATGACATTTTACAAACTTCTGAGAATGTAGTAGGTGGTCAAGCTATCCATGTAAATTTACTGATGACGTGCAAGTTTACCAACAGGATATTTTGCCCTACTGTTTATTTCTGTGTTTACAGTCTTTTTTCTTAGGTCAATCCTTAATCATAGGTATATGAGAGCTCATTTGATTAATTGACTTGTTTAATCTAGAAGGTAAAATATCTCTCTGATTCCCCCTGAATTTTTAGGGTCAGTAAACTGTGGTAGTTGAGATCAGAGCATGGAGCCAGATGGCAAAAGCTTGAAGCCTAGTTAGTTGGTTAAATTTGATCAAGACCTTCATTGTTCTGTTAGTCTTCACTGGGGGTAATAATAATAGATACTCATAGGGTTGCTGTGAGGATAAGTGACTTCATATATGAATATCCTTTAGAGAACTAGTGCTGAGCAGATATGCCCTCTTGTCCAGTCTTTGAATTGCTACTTGTTCTTGATTCTTGACATCTCCATCCAGGAAACTTGATGATGTCTTAAATTGATATTGCAGGGGCTATTTGGTAACAAGATGTTCAAGCCTCATACATTTCTTGACCAATTCTTTGCTACCAAATTCTGCAACAAGAAGCTCTTTCATCACATGTGCAGCAACTTCCTATTTAATGTGGGTGGATATGATGAAAACAACTTAAATATGGTAGGTGTAAGTAGTGATACGGAGGAAAACAATTGTTTGTTACAAAGAGATGAGGAGAATTCATTTTAGATTACACTGGAAGCTGCATTTCAAGGTGTTCTTTTGACTTCTTTTGACTCCTAGAATTTGATTAACATATTCATGGCTTTGCAAAGAAATGTTGCTTTACATTCTGACCACAGGCTTTATGAAGACAATAGCCAGGACAGAAGAATAGAGCTAGGGAGGGGAAGGCTCTTAAATATGGGTTTCTTTGGGTGATATGTATTCAAAGAGTATGGTGTGCTCATTCTTTAAAACAGACACACAAAAAAATCAGATTTACTTGTGGAATGATGGTGTGATTATCTGATTTGCCTCCATATGAAAAATAATCTTTTACCTTTCAGAGTCGCTTGGATGTCTATTGGGCACACAGCACAGCAGGAACATCTGTTCAGAATATGCTGCACTGGGCCCAGGTATATGCCTCCTTATGTCGCACGCACACACACACACACACACACACACACACACACACACAACAAAACAAAGCCCCATTTACAGCTGTTTGTACAAAACACACCTTACCAACAAAAAAAGGTATAGACTTAGAATTAAATGTTGAAAGATAAGCAAATGGCAACCAAAAATAATCAGGAACAACTATACTTATTTTTAATAACATAGACTTTCAATGAAGAAAGGCAATAAGGGGTAAGGAAAGATACTGTATTATGATCAAAGATCTAATACAACAAGAAGAAATAATACTCATAAATATATACACGCTGAATAGTACACCTAAAGCAACTTGAAAATGAAAAATAAGCAAGATTCAAAGTTGATAGAAAGAAGAAAATAATTTTTAAAAAGAGATCAAAAAGGCTATACAAAAAATAAATCAATGTAACTAAGTGCTGATTCTTTGAGAAGAAAACAAAATAGATAAATCCCTAGTTAGGCTAATCAAAAGAGGAGGAGGGGAAGGAGGAGGAAGAGGGGAAAGGAGGAGGGCGAGGGAGAGAAAGGGAGGGGGAGGCACAGGGGGAGGAGGAAGAGAAGAGCGTAAACATTAATAAACGGGATTACAAATAAAAGAGAAGTCACGATAGATAAAACAAAAACACAAAACATTATAAGAGATTGCTAGAAACAACTAAATGCCAACAAATTTGATAAACTTGTAGAAATGAATAAATTCCTAAAACAACATAATCTACCAAGTCTAACCCAGAAGGAAACATGAACTGAACAAACCAATTACAGACATGGAAATTGAAACAGTAATAAAAAATCTTCCCAAAAGCAAAAGCCCAGGACCAGATAGCATCACAAATGAATTTTACCAAACTTTTAAAGAACTGATGTCCACCTGCTCAAATTGTTTTTAAAAATACAATGAGAAGGGCTCCTCCCAATACATTTTATGATGCCAACATTATCTTAACAATGAAACCAAATAGCACTAAAAAAGAAACTACAGAACTTGGTGAATATTGGAACGTTGATTTAAAAAATTTCGACAAAATACTAGCAAATCAAATTCAACAGTGTATCAGAGGGATTATACAACATGATTAAATGGGATTCATTACAGGAATGGAAGAATTTTTTAATATATATAAATCAATTAATGTTATACACCATGCCAATAAAAGATAAAAATTGCGATAATTATGATTTTTCAATATGAATAGATGCAGAGACTATATTTTGATAGGATTCAATACCCATTTATGATAAAAACTCTAAACAAGATAGGAATAGAAGGAACTTACCTCAATATTATAACATATATAACAAATCTACCTTAAAATAATAATATAACATATTCATATATAATATATAACTTAGGTATATATAATATACACTACAGTATGTGTGTGTATGTGTGTATACACATATATATAATAAAGGCCATATATCACAACCAGTAGCCAATATAATATTCAATGGTGAAAAACTGAACACTTTCTCATATAAGGTTTGGCATAAGACAAGAATGACCATTGTTACAACTTCTGTTTAACTTAGCACTCATGATTTTAACCAGTTATCACACAAAGAAAGGAAATAAAAGAAATATAAGTAGGAAAAGAAGTGAAATTATCACTATTTGCAGATGATATGATATTATATATGGAAGATCCTAAAAACTCCATCAGATGTTATGAGAAACATTAAATGAATATAACAAAATGACATGCTACAAAACCAACATATAAACACCTGTACTTGTTTTTATATACTAATAATGAACAAGAAGCAAAAGAAGTTATAACTCTGTTTATTCTTGCTTCAAAACGTATTAAATAACTTGGAATCATCCTAACAAAGGAAGTAAAAGACCTATACAATGAAACCTACGAGCTGTTATTAAAGGACTTAGATGGCAACATAAGAAAATGGAAGGATAGACCATGTCATGAATGAAGAGAATCTATAAAATAAAAATGACTATCTTTCATAAGATGATATGAAAATTTAACACAATCCCCATCAAAGTCTCAGGAATGTTTTTTAAAGAAATTGAACAAAAATTATTGAAATTTATATGGAATTTATATGGAACCACAAAAGGCCTTCAATTGCAAAAACAATGGGAAGAAAAAAGAAACAGGTATCACGTTACCTGCCTTCAAACTTGATTATAAGGCAAAAATATTAAAAACAATATGACATGGGCACAAAAATAGATACATGGACAGAACTAAAATCCAGAAATAAATTCATGCATATACCAGCACCTCATCTATGATAAAAATTCCAAGACCATAAAATAGGGGGAAAGACAGTCTTTTTAATAAATGGTGCTGGGAAAATTGGAAAGCCATATATAAAGGATTGAAGTTGGATTACTTGCTAACACCACACACAAAAATAAATATCAAATGGTTTAAAGATTTAGATATAAGACCCGCAACAATAAAATACATAGAAGAAAACACTGATGATACATTCCAAGATATCAAAAATAAAGATAGTTTTGGTGACTCAACCCTTATGGCAAGGGACTGAAAAAAATAATAAACAACATGGATTACTTTTACTTTAAAAGCTTCTATACAGTGAATGAAAAATACAAAATGATTAAGTAGACACCTACTGAATGGGGAAAGTATTTATATACTATATAACTGATAAAGGATTAATAGATAAAATAGACAAAAACTCATACAATTCAACAATTAAATAAATAACCCAGGGGCCTCCCTGGTGTGCAAGGGGTTAATTCTCAGCACTATGAAACTATCTGCAGCCACTACAGCACAAGTTCGATCCCCAGCCAGGGAGCTTCCCACATGGTGCAGCAGACCTCTCCTGTCTCACCCACTGCTCCCCTCAGCAGTGTGTTTCAGTCACTCTGCCTGTTCTGTTCCCCCTCTGTCTCTAGTGAATCCTCTCATCCCCCATACCTGTGGCCTACACCCCAGCTCTTGTATTCATAAATATATAAATCTCTAAAATAAATAATTAATTAACCCATTTAACAAGTTTGCAATAGATCTGAACAGACAATTCATCTAAAAGACTATCATTGGAAAAAATGTTCAGAGTCACTCCTGATAACAGAGACGCAGATTAAAAAGTACAATCAGATACAACCTCACAACCGTGAAAATAGCACATACCAAAAAGACCTGCAAAACAAGAGCTGCATAGGATGCAAGAAAAAAGGGCCCCCGATACACTGTTGTGGGGAATGTGCACTGGTAAAACCTTTAAGGAAAGTTATCTGGGTTTGCCTTAAAAAATTAAAAATGTAAATACCATATGACCCAGCAATCCACTCAGACATATAGCCACAGAACATGAAACCATCACCGTATGTTCATGAAAGCAAAACCCTGCATGTTCCACAACATGCAACGCAGCCTTGTTCACAATAGATAGGACACGGAAGCAGTCTAAATCTCCTTCAACAGATGGTTCGATCAAGAGGATCCATGGAATATTAGCAACAGGAAAGGAGGATGAAATTCAGTCATTTTCAACAAGATGAAGGGAATTTGAGAAAATTACGTGGAGAAAAGTAAGTCAGAACAATAAAAACAAATATTGGACATTCCTATACAGTCAATTTAACAAAGTAAAACAACTTGGACAAAGTAAACTCTCTCAAAATCTAGTGAACATCAGCAAACATGCTGAGGGCTCTGAGGTTAAGCGGGAGGAGGAGGGACAGGAACAAGGGGACACATGGGATTATGGTGGGGAAAAACTTAAAGAAAAATTAAAGTAAAAAACTATTCTTTAAAAAAGAACTTAAAAATTCTTTAAGAAATGAATAGAAACTTTAGAAACTACATGAAGAAAATTAAAAAGTCATAAAAGATGATTTGAATGACTGGAGATAAATTTCATATTCCTGAATGGGAAGACTGTATATTGTAAATTAGTCAATTCTTCCCAAATTATTCTATAGGAGGGAAAAAAAAGAAAAAGGAAAAAAGGAGCATTAAGCTGTATTAGCAATTTGTAGAAAATCTTAAGATTTTAAAAATTTGAGGTTCATCGTGCAGGTAAGTGGGGATTAAATGAAAAATCTCACAAATGCACAGGGTTTAAGAAACACAGGAAGGGCCAATCCAAAAGACAAATAATTGTTATGCCCCAAAGCAAGACTCTTGCAGCTGGTTCATCTGCCCTACAGTAGCCAACACTTAACACAATGTTTAGTTACTACATTAAAGAAAAAATGTTGCAGACGACTTGCCTCAGATAATTGAAACACTAGTTGAGGATTTCTGAAATTCTTTGAAGAGCTCCACCCACAGGCGATGCACCTTCAATTTCCTATAGGAAGAAAATGTTTGTGACACAGTGCCTCCTACTGGTGAGGAGACAGACAGACTCACAGAGGTCCATGGCCTTCCACATAATGCAACTTCATTTTCACATCCCATGAGCACTTACCTCATGTTCTTGCTACTCATAAATCCAGTTGCACTCAGTCTCACTGAATTCTCATAACAATCTTTCAATGAAAGCATTCCTAGTTCCATTCTGCAAATGTGAGGGTCAATCTCTTAGACTTCTCACAAATGGCTCCTTAGGGAGAACTCTTCAGTTGTTTTTTTTTTTTTTTAAGATTTTTAAAATTTATTCATACAAGCTGAGGTGTAGGCTAGAGGTGTGGGGGGGTGAAAGGATTCACCAGAGACAGAGTGGGGAGCAGAACAGGTAGATCTACTGAAATACACTGCTGAGGGAAGCAGTGGGCAAGGCAGGAGAGGTCTGTGGTAATCTCCCGCAGGGGCATCCAACTCACAACGCTTCTGCCAACAGCTCCACAGCGCTGCACTTCATGCGCTGCACCACTAGGGAGGCTCAACAGCAGCAATTTTTTAATGTGGGTAGTATATATCTAGTGTCTTTTTTTAAAAAGGGAGGATTACCAAAATTTCTGAAGCCAAGAGAGTCAAGAATCATTCAATTCAGTGCCATTTAAGAAATTTCAATGTACAGCCTTCTGACAATAAAGGCATTGCAGACTGAGAATTTTCACTGGAAAATCAAAGGGAAATATAAAATACCTATAATACGTAGAGTTACAGGGAAAATATAAAAACAAAAAGGAAATATAAAAGTCAGTTCCCTGAATTAGTATCAAATTTTATCATTTTAATTATTTGGTTTATTAATTTTTATTGAATTTTAATTTGTGCTATACAGTGGGACAAATTGTCAATTCTCTGTGTATTTCTTGTTTGCTGTCTTTAAATGTACACTGTTTTCTTATATCATTTTAATGTGTTTGTTATTTTTATTTTACTATAGGTTGTTAATTCTGGTCAATTTCAAGCTTTTGATTGGGGGAACCCTGAAGAGAACATGAAGCACTTCCACCAGGTACACAAGTAATCACCAGCAGCATATGCAAATGAACTGATAAAAATAAGATGCATTCATTAAGCATCTAGAGGCCCCATTCACTATGCCAGATATTTATATTCATCAGATGTTACTCAGTGATATCTTAACATTTGTCATAGCATTATTTCTAGTCCTCACACTGTAACTTGCAAGGAAAATATTATCTGCGTTTTTCAAGAGGCTCAGAGAGGTTAGAGAAATTTTCAAAATTATTTAACTAGTAAAGAGCCACACATTGGTGCTGGGTGTGGTGTGGTAACAGATATCAAAAGAGGTATGATTATATACCTCTGAATCATATACAGTGTTGTAAAACAGCTACCTCAATAACAACAAATACAATTTAAAGAGAACCACAATGTTACCCACGGGTTCCTGGATCTAAAGTCCATTCTTCTTATACTACACTTAATCTCAAAAAATAGAAACTCTTAACAGTTGACTAGGACCATGTTTTAAGGAGACAGAGACTCACTATCTTTCTTCCAAGGCATATTCTGTGACTTCTTATCCATCTCTCACAAAATGAACTAACACTGTCCTAATAGTTTTTTGAGATGTCGCTTACTACTCATTTAAAAAAACAACAGGTACCTCCCTAATCCCTGGTGGAGTGGGGTGGGGATTAAGTCTCAATGACATATCACACTGTGACCTCTGAGGCCTAAATTCAATCCCTGGCCAGGAAGCTAACCAACATGGTGCAGCAGTCCTCTCCTATCTCAGCATTGGATTTCAGTAGATCTGCCTGCTCTGCTCCCCACTCTGTCTCTGGTTAATCCTCTCACCCCTACACCTCTGGCCTACATCCCAGTTCTTGTATACATAAATAAATAAATCTTAAAAAAAATAAAGAAAAATGAATCTGCTCACATACAGACCCCTTCACCTCCTACACCATAGTTCTTCTATGCAGAAATAAATCTTAAAAAAAAAGAATACCAGACAGAAATATCACCCTTAGGTAGAAGCGGTGCTATTTGCCAGTTAATGGTGTCTCGAGATATTTCTTGACATTATCTATAAAAAACTTTGGAGAGTATAGTAAAGGGAGCTATGTGTTGTTGTTGAAATAAGTGCAGAAGGAAATTCACTAACAATGTTGGCTGCAAATTAATCGAACAGTCATCAAAAATTCACGGATTTTTCAAATCAGAGGTGGAAATTTAGAAATTAAAAAAAATATTCAGTGTTACCATAATAACTACAATAATGAAAATACAAAAATTCAACTTGTGTGAAAAAAATCTGATTTTTCTCCTAACCTGTTATAGTTTATGAGTGTGTGGGTGTCTGTTCCTATACACAAAAACTCACACTAATGTCAAAATACTATTTACTCTTATTACACTGGTCAACAAATTTTTACAAATTTGTGTTACTGAAATAAAATTAGGCATTTCCTATCAATTTGCATGTGCTCAACACAAATATGACAAATCCTAATTTTGGCTCTAGTTTTTGTAATCTGCAGTAAGGGGATGTTTACATCACGAAATGCATGCCAATAGTAATAGGCCTACGGTTAATACCTGTAAAAAATCAAGTCATAGACTACTTCTTAGATTTCTTTACTTGTTTCTTATACAGCTGTTCAGGAGCATCTCTGGGGAGTGTCCAGCAGTAGTCCAGCATTGTAGTGGACCATTTTCCCTGTTATCTTTGTTCCATTGATGCGATATCTTGATGAAAACATTCGCCATGTTCATCACTAACCATACCACAGTTTTCAGGGAAGAAATCCAGATGGAAATGAAGGAAGTGGATCTTTAGAGACATATTGCAGAAATGTTTCTGATATTGCATCAGCATGTTTTCTACTAGTTCCTTGTAGTTTTCTGCCCTGACATTCCCAAGAAAGTTTGTAGACACTAGGCAGAAAGCATTCCATGCTTGTTTTCATCACCCTTGCAGCAAGTTGTTGAACCGGTCATCTCAATGCAGACAGAATGTTTGGGTAGGCTATTCTCGGTTTCTTTTGCTTCATTATTCCACTGGAAAGAGGAGGAACCAAGCAGAAGTAACAGTCTTTTGTGTGGTTGCTTGGCTCTCTCCACACCATGGGACTGCAAATAGCATTGATGGTCTTTTGCTATTTAAACACTGGGAAAGCTGTGTTGTCCATGTAGCACAGCATATATGTGGGGCCTAAGGCTTGTCTTGGTCACCAACCTTGCATCCGAAGTAGATGATAAGCCTTCTTCTCTTGAGAAGTGATACTTTTCTTCTGGTTGGCAAATGTCACTTCCCAACAAATAGAGCAGAAATTGTCCACGCTATTAACGCACTTTCGAGGCATTACTGTTCTGTATTGTGCCTAAATGGATAAAAGAATAACAGTTAAATGAAATAGTAGCTTCAACTATCTCGCACAAAGTCTGAAATATTTTCAATGCTCAACATTTCCAACAGGGCTTTCTAGAGTGCACTGCTGACATCAGTTTACTTCAGCAGCCTTCTGGTAGTAGTATTGCATTGCATCAGAAAATGATGCAATCAACTCTGGATGATGTGTGCATGATGGTATTATGCAATGTGATGCAATATTACATCATTCGAGGCTGATTTAGGATGTTGTTGCAGTCCTACTGGATAAATTTATGCAGTGAAACATATAAAACATATTATATGAAATATCTTCAAAACGAGAGCTAATAAAAAATGTTCAGGGTTATATTCATGTTCAGCACACTAAGATAGTACAGATTAGGGCTTTTTAAAGTCAATTATGGTCTCACAGTTAACCAGTGAATTAATCAAGTCCTGTCTCAAGTACCAAGAGTATGTAGCTGCTTTAGAAAAGTTTTTTAAATGAGACATTTCCCTGCAAGACTCAGATACCTCCTTAGCTGAGACTAGAGTCACAGTGTAAATTTTATCAAGATGCTTGCAGATTCTATCAAAACACCTAGTGTTTCAAGTTCAGTCGTGAATCTTTTACTTGGGACTTTGGGGGAAAAAAGAGGAAAACTTAAACAGGTTGAACAATAAGAATGCATAAAAAGCAATGATTTTAGCCTCGGGTATAAGTAATAATACCATAAATAAGACAGGTGAAATTACCAATGTAATCACTAATCCTTTATTACTAAGAAAAAAATTCTTAGACAAAATCCATTAGATCCCTTGGACTCTGATCTTAATATTCATTTTTGCCTTGCATCGTCTGGGCTTGCCCATTCTTTCTTAGCAAGGTAATAAATCATTGTGGTAAAGGTATTCTTCTTTCAGACTCCTCAGACCCATTTTGTGTATTAACGTTTACTAATATTTGTTGCTACCTCAGTGTTGTGTTGCTGTTCTATTATTTATCTCTTTCCATCATTGCACTAAATATGTGTTCTATGTTATTGCCATATTGTAGATTACAAGAAATATATAATATGGTATTATATATTTCGTCTTTCTCCACAATTCCTGGCTCAAATCTCCACAAATCCTTTGGAATTTCCTAAGTATTGAGAGTGAGAAAGTGTCTCTTGTTATGTGAATAAGATCACTTTTGTGGAAGCACCTAGGGATGGGGGCTGGTTGAAAGGGCAAAAGACTATATGATTAGAAGGTTGGAACTTCCAGTCCCACTGAGTGCTTGCCAGAGACAGTGGCAATAATTATCTTGATTTCTATTTTGATTTTGCTCCTTTGTCCCAGTCCTATTTTATCCATTTCTTGCTGTTCCCTGCCAAAATATGCCTTAAACTTATGTCAAGTTTTAGGGTCTCAGTGGCTCCACTCCAGGCCAATCCAGTTTGATTAGGCATTTGCCCATGAGGGGATGGATAAATTATTGGGAAACTTATTTGGAATATCTTCTTTCTCCTTCTATGTAATTCTATTAAAGTTCTTTCACAGCAAGAATATTCTTTCTTTGCATTTGTGCACATAAATTGGAAGATAGATGCAGGTAGAAAAGAGAGGAGGTAAGGATTAGGACTCAAAACAAGTCTTTTTTTTTTTTAAAGATTTATTTATTTATGCATACAAGCTGGGGTACAGGCCAGAGACGCAGGGCAGCGAGAGGGTTCACCAGAGACAGAGCAGGGAGCAAAACAGGCGGATCGGCGGAAATACATGATTGAGGGGAGCAGCGGTTGAGGCAGGAGAGGTCTGCCGGACCATGTGGGAATCTCCCTGGCCAGGTGTCGAACTCATGTTCCACAGCGCAGGGCTTAACTGCTGCGCCACCAGGGAGGCCTCAAAACAAATCTTTATTGTTTTTTTTTTTTATTTATCATAAACCCGGGAAGGTTTATGAGCCCCTAAGGTGAGGTCCTCAAAGTCATACCCTGGGTCAAGTGGGGGGAACTTATACGGGCGTTGTTTAGCCTAGGGGGTCTGCGAGGGATCTTCAGTTATGCAGAAGGAGTTGTTTTTTCTTAGGTCCCTCTTTATGGGACTGGGCTATCTGGTGATCTGGTAAGGGTGGTGAGGGGGTGGGCACCAAGGTGTCGGGTAGGTGTTTTTTTTTTTAATTTGCTTCCTGCTTAGATGACTGAGAGGCCATCATGGCTTCCCTTCTGCCAACCCAGGCCCATACCTAACATTAATAGACAGATCTCTTTAGAGCATACAACCCTTAATTGTCCCTTGGTACCCCTCACTCACACACAATTTGGGAGAAATCTCCAGAATCTGGGCATACCTATAGAGGACATGGAAATTGTGTTTTTCCCCCGCATTTTGCCCTATGCATATCTTCCATCTGGCTGTTCCTAAGTTTTTTTCCTTTGTAATAAATTGGTGAGCTAGTGAACAGATGGGTTTCCTGAGTTTCGTGTGCCATTGAGACAAATTAATCAAACTCTTATAAGATTGTCCTGGGAACCTCTGATTTATCCAAATCTGTCAGAAGCACAGCTAATAATTTAGGCTTGCAACTGTCACTTGAGGTCAGAGGAGTAGGTCATGGGAAACTCCAGTGCAGTCAGTTGGTGGTAACCTGGGTTTGAGGCTGACTTCTGAGGTGGATGGTTGTCTTGAGAGAGTGAACCCTTTACCTGTGGAAACTGGTGCTATCTCTAGGTAGATAGTCAGAACTGAGTGGAATTCTTAGACACCCAGGTGGTGACTAAGAATTGTTTGCTGGTGTGTGAAAGCCTATACACACACTCATTGTAACTTAGGTATAGGACACCAATGTAATCATTCTGAGAAAACTAGAGTCAGGAGTAGCACACCTCTTCCTTCTTATCAGTGGCACTTTGTATTGGGGACCCTGCAGAAAGCTTTCTTGAGTTCATCTTACCTTTGCATGCACTGTTGCTCAGTGCTAATATACACTCATTTCCTTCTCTGCCCTTTGCATTGCCTTCTCAAAGCAACACATTCTCATTTACTACTTGTTCCTCAGCTCAGATCTAGGCCACCCAGTGTGAAATGCTTGTAATGCAAAGGCTTGAGCATCAACTCATCAAGTGACGGTAATATTTGAAATGACTGCATGAGTGTGCTCTGCCTGAATATCATCCTGCTAAGAGAACTTGAGAGACACAGTCACCAAGTCAGAGGTCTCCCCATGCACTTTCTAAGTCCCATAAGAAACATCTCCCTGGTCAATGTTTTCATGTCCTGAAAGTCTATGCTTTTGCGTGGTACCTTTTCTTCCAGTCTTGCTACCAAAATTAACTGTGGTGTATTGATCTCTCCAGGTTGGCAAAAATTATGTACCATAGAAAGAGTGGCTTACACAACAGGAATTTATTTCTCAAAGTTTTGGAAGCTTGAAGTCTGAGCTCAGGATGCCAGTATCGTTGGGTCCTGGTAAATGTGCTCTTCCTGACTTGCAGAGAGCTGCCTTTTCACTCTGCACTTCCCTGTGGGTGTGAGTATGGAGAGAGAGTTTGCTCCCTACCACTTTTCATAAGACCACTAAATCTGTCAGATTGGTCTCCAACCCTTATGACCTCATTAAACCTTAATTACCTCATGAAAAGCCTTGTCTCCAAATACAGTCATATTGGGGGTTAAGGCTTCATCATCTGAATTTTGGGAGGAACCTGATCCATATTATATGGTAGTAGTCAGGATTCTTTCAATTGCAAGTAGCAGAAAGCAGGTATATTTTAGATTAACAGTGCTATGCTGTAGTGGGAAGTATAGTGTAGTGGTAAACTCACCATAGCCTGAACTCAAACGCTGTCATCAGGGCTCTTACTTTCTCTCCCACCCTTTTAATTCTGCTTGCATATGCTGTTTCCATTTTAGGCTCTTTCCAAGGCAGTATGGAGATGGTGACTGGCTGTACTTTGTTTGTATAATTATTTTAGTGAACACCCAATACTTTCTCAATAGCTTTACCAAAAACTTCCAGAACTTTGGCCCAGTGTAGTCATGTGCTCATTTTTCATACAATCACTATGGCCAGAAGAATGGACACTAACTGTACACAGTCTGGGTCTAGTCTCCCTGGATCACTCTGGAACCAGGGGATTAGAATTTGTTAAATCAGCGCAAGAAAGATTGTGTTAGCACCAACAGCTACTCTATTTCTCTACAGTAGACAGGCTCATTTTTCACATCATATTTCAAATGTCTGTTTTCATGCATTGATCTTAATGATCTTTGAAGAGTCTGTGCAAGTATCAATAATTCCCTGAATCTGAATGTCTGCATGTGAGTAGGAATATTTACAATTATGTATCCAATATTTTATTTGAAAAGGACACATTTATAAACTAAGTGCTAATATAATGCCCCATAAAAGAAAAACCAGAAAGAAAGAAGAAAAGGGAGGTGGGGATGGAGGAGGAAAAGTGGGGGTGGGGGGGGAAGGGAGGAAGAAAGAAGAAAACGAGCTCTCTTCTACCAGGATCCTTTTCTACTTGCCCAAAGAGCAAGTCAGGAAAATAATGGTTCTCTTTTAAAATTTACAACTCATATTATCACCAAAAATGCTTTCAAGTATTTTTTTAACATACTAATGTTCATATGTCATTAAGTGCATCCTAATTAAACACTTATAACAAGTTTTTGGAAAACTGCTTAACGACTGATCATTAATATTCCTTCTACAAAGTGCTGAAAACAATTTTTTTTGTCTCTTTATTTAGCTTACACCTCCCATATACAATGTCACTAAAATGGAAGTTCCACTGGCAGTATGGAGTGGGCAACATGACCCAATTGCTGATACCAAGGACATTGAGAATTTACTCCCTAAAATTTCCAGGCTTATTTATTACAAGTTGATTCCACACTACAATCATTTGGATTTTTACCTCGGAATGGATGCACCCCAGGAAATATACCAAGACCTAATTAGATTGATGGCAGAATATTTGTAAAGTTAAAGTCACGTTCCATTCTCTAACCAAGCATATTTTCTTAGCAATAAAGTGGCACATCGGCCCTAAGGTGATCTCTCAGATGATTCTCACCTTCCAGTGTCCATGCATTTGTGTCACCCTCTCCCCTTGAGTGTGGGAGGGACCTGAGACTTGCTTCTAGCTAACAGAACTGACAAAGGTGATGGGATGTCACACACTTGGTTGGATCATGTTTATGGCAAAGATGATGGGATGCCACTCCCTGATTGCATTCTATTATATAAGAATCCATCATAGCAGATGTAAGACATTCTCCTTGTCCTGATGAAGTAAAGAGCTGTATTGAGAAAACTCATATAGCAAGCAACTGCAGGTGACCTCCAGCCTGATAACTAGCAAAAACAGGACTCTCAATCAGAACAGATACCAAAAGATGAATTCTGCCTAAAACTTGACTGAACTTGGAAGCCTGATCATCTTAGGAACCTTCCAGTTGAGAAAGCAGCCTGGACAACATCTGGAATGCAGATTGGTGAAACCCTGAGCAGAGGACTTGGCTATGCCATGCCAAGACTATTGACCCACAGTAACAGTGAGATAGTAAATATGTATTAAATGACTAAGCATGTGGTAATTTATTATCAACAATAGTAAACTACTACTACTATTGTTAGTAATAATAGAAGCTATTATTATTATTATTATTAATGTCTCTTGGGTTAAAAGTTTGAGAGCTCCTGTTCCTTATTTCCCTTAGTCTTTGGAACTTCCTTGAATATTTCTTGTTTTGTGGATCTGCTAATGGTTGATTCAATCAATGTGTATCTGAAAATCATAATTTACCTTCATTTCCTCATTTCATATTTTTTATTGTGATAAAAAATTAACATGAGATCTACCCTGTTCATTGATTTTTAAGTGTATAGTGCAGTATTATTAATTACAGGCATAATGTTGTTCAGAGCTCTAGAATTTATTCATCTTGCATAAGTGAAAATTTGTAACTATTGAAAGACAACTCATTTCCCCCTCCCCCAAGTGCCTGGCAACCACCATTCAACTTTCTGCTTTATGACATTGACTATTTTAGATATTTCATATTTGTGAAATTATGCAATATTTGCCCTGTGATTGTCCTTCAGATTTGTCTGAGCTGTATGGGAGGGGGTTGTTTTGTTTTTAGACTGATTAAAATTCCACTGTATGTGCCCATTCTTTTTCCATTACCCATTAGTGGATATTTGCAGTGCTTCCATTTGTTGGTTATTGTTTATAAAGCTGCAGTAGATCCGGGAACACAAATAGCCAAGACCTGGAAACAACCTAAGTACTAAGGGACAGGTGACTGAATAAAGAAGATGTGGTGTATCTACAATACACACACACACACACAATGGGATACTACTCAGTTATTAAAAAATAAAACAAAAGATAAAATTCTGCCTTTTCCAACAATGTGGATGGACCTAGAGGCTTAATGAAATAAGTCAGACAAAGAAAGACAAATACCATATGATTTTCACTCCTATACGGTGCATAAAGAAACAGAACAAATGAATGAACTATGTAAAACAAAAAAGAAGCTTTTAGACTATAAGACCAAATTAGTGGTTACCAGAAGTAAAGGGGGATAAAGGTGGTTAGGTAAAAGGGGTCAATTGTATGGTGAAGGATAGAACTGGATTTTTAGTGGTCAACATAAGTGCAGTGTACATAGAGATTTTGATTTATAGTGATGTACAACTGAAATGTACTCTATAATGAGAGTTACCTCAATAATAAATTATTCAAACAAACATAGGAATGCAGATATTCCTATAATAAACTATTTTTAATTTCTTCATATAAATACTTCATTTTCTTTGTACAGATACCCAGAATTGCTGCATCAGATGGTAATTTCATACTGAAGAACATACTGTTCTTCAGTGAATTTTTCATTGCTGAGTGCTAAATTTTCCTTTATTTCTTTATTTTTTATAAAGATTTATTTATTTATGCATACAAGCTGGGGTACAGGCCAGAGGCGTGGGGCGGTGAGAGGGTTCACCAGAAACAGAATTGGGAGCAGAACAGGCAGATCAACGGAAATACACTGCTGAGGGGAGCACTGGGGGAAGCAGGAGAAGTCTGCTGCGCCATGTGAGAATCTCCCTGGACAGGCATTGAACTGACGTCACAGCTGCCGACAACTCCACAGCACAGTGCTTAACTGCTGCACCAACAGGGAGGCCCTCCTTTATTCCTTTAAATAGGACTGGAAAATCTGGGCAGTCAATTAATTCAGTTGCAGTTAGGTTTGATTGCTTTGAGGCTTGTTTTTCATCTCTTTAAGAACAGTTCTAGAATCACCTACTGAGGCTTGTTCTTTTTTTGAGGCTACTCTGGAGTGTCCTATATTTTTAGGAAAGTCTCACTATGCTGGCTATGGAACTCAAAGTCCTATGTACACACACTGAGAATTGTCTTACCTACATTTTTCTGGCAATTGTTCTTTCTTTGGAAGTGATGCTCACTCTTACAGAATTTTACCTTTTTTTTTTTTTATAATATATATTTTTATTGTTATTTATGTCTTTTACATTTTGCATTCCCCTTGGGTAGCCCACCACCAATTCACCCGTGATCCATCTCCATGGTCCCTTGTGTTCTTTTCTATTCCATTTTGTGCCCTTTCCCTTCCCTCCCTCCGCCTCCTTCCTTCCCCCCCCCCCCCCCCCCCCCCCCCCCCCCCCCCCCCCCCC